>PTEX01000025.1:2625350-2722618 GCA_003342815.1 Eudromia elegans | reverse complement strand
TCCCTCCCTCCCTCCCTCCTTCCATCCCTCCCTTCCTTGCCTTCCTTTCCAGTCTAACTCCTATGTTTTCATTAATTGTGTCTTTCTAAAGCTTGACATTCTCGTAGCAAGTGCCTATGTAAGAGTCAGAATTCATTAGCAAAAGAAGTTGTTTTAACTCTTAGAATTGTAAGGACAACTTAAAAATACCATATAAATTCATCAGGCTCTAAAAAACAGAAGGAAAGCACCTCATACGATAACGACTTGAAGATTTTACCATTTTTAGCCAAATTAAATTCTGAAAGAAGATGAATTGTGTGTTTCCTGTAGCTAGAATTGGCAATAACAGCATGAAATGGCTGAGCTGGGCTTGAATTAAAGCATGAACATATTAAAAAAAAAAAAAAAGAACTGTTACAGTCATTAAACACAATCAACATTTTCACCATCTTCACTATATCTTCACTATATATTAAATTTATGAACGATAGGGATCCTCATGACTTTTCCTGTAAGATTTGTTTATGATCTCTATTATATGTTCTTCTAGAAATAATAGTCACGAATACTTTACTAGCAGGTACTGAGTAATACACTTTTGAAAGCAAGCTTATATATGCACATATACACACATATGTATTCTTATATATGTATATGCATATGTAAGTATTATTTTTATCATCATATGGTGGTTTCTCATATGCTCCCGTAGGCATAACAGCTTATTAATTTCATTTCTGTATTCCTGAGTGCTCAACTTCATAGTCTTTGGCCCTTGTTCAAAAAGGCACTTAGAATAATCTTAAGGAACATTTCTGCAGAAATATAGTAGATGAATGTATTTTTAGGTTAAAAAAGAAAAAGAAGAAAAAAAAGAAAAAAAAGAGAAAAAAAAAAGAGCTCTTAGTCAGCATTTTGTGGCCCCATGGTTTATTAAACATCTCATTTGTGTGTACAAATCACCTGCTTTTTTATAGACTGTGGTAGTGCAGGCTCGACCTGCCTGGATCCTGCAGTATAAGGACTCGGGAAAAAAATAATTTTACTTAGTTTTCATCTGACAATGTCTGCATGCCTTTTTAATGCAGTTTGTTGTTTCTCAGTAACGGAGGGTTTTGTTAATGTGGAAGTTTGGATAGAAGTCACATGTGTAAGTGAAATATTAATTTAAGGAAAAACAGTCATTATTCTGTATTTTCTATCTGCAGATTTTTTTCTCTCTTTAAATTACTTCATCTAGTCAAGCAGCAGCAATATGCGATCAGTGGCATAAGGTAAATGTCACTCAGCAAAAATCACAGATATGAAGTATTCAAGGTAAATGATCCAAGCGGAATACTTCCTATTTGTCCAAGCCATTGGTAGTGTATTTGTGAAGAATGATTACATCAGTAATCATCAGAATCAGGCTTGGTTCCTGATCAAGGAAATACACTTAATGTATCAAATGCTTTATATGTAATGAAAATCTCAGTTATTTATTTTTCAGGGGAAACATGTTTTTTTCTTTTTGTGGCTGTACAATCTGCTATTTGACTGGATGTGCTCAGCTTAAAATCTTCCCCTTGCTCAGAAAGATCAGTTCAAGTGGTAGACTCTGAAATATGGGCAAATCTGTTTAAACACCTTGAACAAATTCAAATTCTTGGTGGTTTCTGGGAGGTTTCTTGTATGGTCTCCTAGGCATAAGAGCTTGTTAGTTTGATTTCTGCTCCGGGACTTCAGGAAAAATAAGAACCTTCATAGGCAGAATCCACCTCTATTTAATCAGAAGTTTTTGAAATCCAGCCTTTGTATATGTTTACTTTAAGTCCTAACATTTCATAGAATAGTAGAATCACAGAATGATTAAGGTTGGAAGGGACCTGTAGAATTCATCCAGTCCAACCCCCTGCTCCAGCAGGGACACCCAGAGCATGGGGCACAGGGTGGCATCCAGGCGGGTTTGGAAGATCTCCAGAGAAGGAGACTCCACAGCCTCTCTGGGCAGCCTGTTCCAGGGCTCTGTCACCCTCACAGGAAAGAAGCTCTTCCCCACGTGGAGATGAAACCTCCTGTGTTTCAACTTACGTCCATTACCCCTTGTCCTATCACTGGCCACCACCGAGAAGAGTTTGGTCCCCTCCTCCCTTATTATTTATTAATTTAATTATAATTAAATTTATATAATATAGTATATAATTAAATTAAAATAAATAAATTAATTATTACATTTATTAGAATACAACTTCAAGGAGGAAGCTGCTTTCTCTCCTTGTGGTGGATATGCCCATTAACGAAAAACTTATCCTGCTGAGCACTAACCATTAGAAGATACCATCTAAGTATACTCCAAACATTCACTTGGAAGATATATGGCTTATAAGTACAATAGGAACCTACTTGCAATCTGAACAATGAGCAAAAAAAGTAAATAATATAATGAGATTTATGGCTGTACTAGTTTGTGACTCCTAAATATAATATGCCGCATCATGCAGGGAGTAGTTACTGTGCTTGTTTGCACTAGTTCAGTGATTCAGTGACAATACACATCAGAGAAAAGGAAAGCCCGGTAGCAAGGCAAGACACCTACTCTCCACTCTCTGTGTGAGATGTGATAGCCAACAAGGTCTTGACCTATTGGAGATTATAGGTTTCTAAAGAGAGTTTTAAGGAAAATTCACATACTTAAGTAATGGGCAGACCTCAGATCCACTTCCTAACCCTACAGGTACTCAGTATTCTCTGTGAAGTTCCCCTGACATGTAGGAGGAGGGCTCAGAGATTGGAGGACTCAGTTCAGTGGCCAACACCTAGACATGTAGTAGCAGCTGAAACACCTGGGAATAACTGAAACATCTGCATAAGGCGAGCAATGTATCTCAGATACTGTGGAAGACCTGACATCTCTGCAGGGACAGATGGAGACTAGGCCATATACCCTGGGACATCTCAAGTGGCAGCAGTTATTTGTGGGTGGCCAAGTGAACACCTGAACTTCTCCTCCTGTAAATACTAAGGACCAGAACAACTGAGTGTATTATCAGGCAGGCATTAGTTCTTCAGAGTCTCTCCAAGCATGGGGCCTAAGCAGGAAGTGAATACCTGAGATTGCTTCCTCACCAAAATTGTCTCCTGCTGGGAGGCTGGAGCACTATCGTGGCAGACAAGAAATAAAGAAGTTTAAAGAAGATTTGAATGTTTCCTTCTTCCTGGATTAGTATCCAAAATCCTAACATAATGAGTTGCTCCTCTTCCTGTATTGTAACAGACAAAGGTGACACCTATTCCAGCTTGGAGAGAAATTACTGAGGTGATGTGAAAGCAGAAGTAAAAGGGCTGGGAAGCCTCATCTGCTGTTTCCCCTGGATCTTAGCTACCTTAGCCTGAAAAGCCAAGGTTTGTATTCAACACCCTTTCTCCTAATATTTCCTTTCAGTTAGCTGAGGTAGCATGGTAGACCAGATGGCTGCCGAGGATGCTTTTTGAAGCAGCTAGCTCTTTTCCATGCATTTCATGGTAAAGTTAGATATGAGCTAGAGATTTGATCTCAGACAAAGAGAATGAGAATGCATGAGAAATGACAAAGAGAATGCATGAGAATGTAAGAACAGTTACACTGAGTCAGATTACAGGTCCATCTAAATCCATAACAAGGTTCAAAAGAAACAGAAAGAGGTTGTTTTTCATACAATAGTTAGTTGACCTAGTGGAGATAAAAAAAATATGTAGATGGGTAAGTAGTAGTGGGAGGAGACTGGATAAGTACTCGAAAGAGAAATCATTTGGGACTAGTAAACCAACAAATGGCATCAAGCTGAAGAGTTCTCTGAACTGAAAACACTTGGAAGAGCTTGAGGGGAAGGATCACATATGCTTGGCTTCCTCTTACTCTCCTCTAAGAATCTACTAATGGTCACTGGTGAAAAAAGGGTAATTCAGACAATCCCTGGGCCTGAACTACAAGGTTTGTGTCATATATTAGTGTATATTCTGTCTCTGCCGGGAGCAGATCCTTGGGGAGAAGCATAAGAGCAGCATGAGGGTACTGGCGTATTTGGTGTCCCAGCCTCCGGCAGCTTGTAGCTCAGATGATTCCTGAACTGCCCATGACATTTGGTGTATTTGGTTGATGACAGCTTTTTATGGATATAGCCTCTAAATCTAGGTGCAATAGTGTAGACTCAGGTTAAAAGAGCAGGAGAGGCCAAGAAACAATTTGATATGCATGATGTGCTTGGTGAACTGGTTTTTGGTCTTACATTTCCTAAAAGCAATGAAACTTGAAAAGACTTGACCATGTCTCCCTTTGAGACACCCGATACAAATGATGCGTTCGCATAAAATGACCAAGCCTCTTTTAAATATATATGGCTGATATTTTAATTAATGTCATCGTGGTTCTGTTTCACTTGTGTCACTAGTCATTTCCACATAATTAAGGCATTTCTGTTGAAGGTCATTCGTTCTTCTAAGAGGCTGTCTAAAAGGAAGACAGGTCTCGATATATAAGCACATAGCTGCAAACACATTAGTTTTGTGCTGCTTTGTGGCAGGTTCAGCCAGTCAAGTGCTTCTTTTGGCTGGCTGCAGCCCCCACTCGCACCCAGTGATCAAGAGGTGTCCTGATGCTGGGAAATTTAGACAGAGGTTAGGCTGTTTGAATCTGGGCTGGGTGGAAGATTGCCTTGCCTGTGCTTCTGTTTCACCCTTTGAACTCCATTGCTTTTTACTTTTGGTTTTCATTTTTAATAACCTCTGTAAATTAGATGACTTTTAAAGTAAACTGGCACAATTAAAAGGGATTTGAGTGAGATTTGTCCCTCAGGCATTAAATAAGGTTCGGGAATGTAAATCAAATGTCAAATGCTACTGTGGGCTTTCAGTGTAATTTGAGTTCACATCTGTAGAACTGAAATGCATTTATCCTATCCCTCTCGATGGCGAGGTCTTTGGAACAGCGGCTGTCGCTCAGTACACGCTCTATCCAGCACCTGGCACAGTGGTGCTGCGTTTTTACTTTCCTTCTTATGCTCTCTGTGGCAGTACAAATAAAGAAAACCAGTTCTTTGTGAAAGACTAAAAGCTCTTGAAGCAAGCAAGGTCTTTTGTTAGAAACCAGAAGTTATTGAAATAACTTCTTGTGTTGCAGCAGGACAACCACAGGCCTCCCAGTCTAACAGTTCCTGGATTCAGTAGTCCCAGAGCCCAATTTCTCTGCCCTTCTTGATCGGTATTGAAAATAGGCATTGAGTTCTTAAGTCATTTTTTCTTTGTCCTTGTTTTTTCTGAGGAGGGAGTTGGATACCAGAGTATGGATGACAGATAATGTCTTTCTCTCTTTAACACATTGTATTTTCATAGTAGCTTTTAAAACGACATAAAATCTCCATAACTTTTCTGATTTTTGCTCTCTTCATTATTAAAGCAAGCAGGCCACAAAAGGCCCTGTAACTGCATCAGAAAGACAAAGGAACTGATATATGCGGGGTGAAGGTGTAGGGCAAAGTTTCCTGCTTGTTGTGGCATGCACGTGGCATTCGCTTGCCCTCGTCTCACTTTTCAGTTGACTGTGTCGAGTCTAGTGGGGTGGTGTGTGCATCAAACACTGGACACTGCCACCAGAGCATGACTCCTGGCTTTCCAGCTACGGATCATCACTGCCACCATGACCCAAATAACCTGAAAAAGCTTATTTTGTTGAATAAATATTACAGAGAACCAGGAGAGAAGCTGAAAGCTAGATGTCTACAAGTATCTTGCACAAGGCAGAAGGAAAGAAAGAATCTTGTACAGGTATGAAAAAACAAATAAAAACACTCACAAGGCAAGAGGAGAAGAGAGCAGGGAGGAGACAAACAGAAGAAGTAATCCTGAAACTACGGGATTGTCTTCATCATGGCCCTTGCAAGCATGTGTCCCTAAATGGGAAGTTTTCTAACTCCATTTATCTTGAAAACGATCAAGTCATTGAGTCACTAATGTTGAGATTCACAGTGGGAGAACTAAAGCTTTTTTTTCTCCTTAAAATATTTGAGAGATAGAAACAATTCTTATTTTTGTACAAATGCACCAGAAATGGCTGCTTAGCCAGACTGGCTTTTGTCTCAGTCTGGCAATCAGTGAGGATGTTTGGAAGAAAGTGCAGCATGTGTGTGGAGTGTGGGGGCTGCCTTCCATTAGTTTCCACCTCCAGAGAGAGAGATATGTGGTCTGCTAGAATCCACAGTCTGCAAAACATTAGGTACCAGTCTTATGATTTCCACCTTCACTAATTACAATTTGAGAACCTCTATATCCATGAGAGACTGGATATCTGTAACTGAGACAGATCAGATTTCCTTTTTTTTTTCTTTCTTTCTCTTTTTCTCTTTTTTCTCTAGTTTCTACAATTCCAGGCCTATATAACTCCAAGTCTGGAAATTTTGGTCAAAACAACAGCTGAGCTTACTGCAGGTGTAAACAGGTGTAAATGGGCAGTCAACTTTTGATTAGCTGTGTGAAGATTATTTAAGTTGTGGATTAACCACTTCCCCCTTTCCACCTTATTTTCATTATGTTTACTACCTCATTTTTCATTTTAGCTTTGTTTTCCAAAGTTAGATATATTTACTTACGGCCTAATTTACATCTGTTTTGTATTACCCATGCTTTTGCTTTATCTGGGTTATTCTCTCTCTAACCTCCCCCATTGCGCTTGATAATCAAGAGTTCATTATATGAAAAATAATGAAAACATGCAATGTGTAATCAATAGGGGTTTTTTTGTATAAAATGAACATTAGGTTGGTCCAGAAAAATATAGTGCTTATCCTGTTACAGTAGTTAAAATTGGAATCTCTCTAGCAATGTGTCTTCTGTTACAAGCTTGTACCGCAGCGGTGCGTTACAGAGCTAGCCTGTTGACTCGTTAAAGCAAGGGACAGAACAGGCAGGGCTGTGTTCGTCCTCTCCCGTGTCACAAGCTTGACAGCGTGCAGTACGTGGAGGGCAGGCACCTGTACATGAGCGACTGCTCGTGCTGTGGGGGTTTGGGTTTCTGAGTGCCACGTCTGGGCACTGAGGCAACACAGGCAACCCAGAACAGGTCCCCGTAAGCAGCGCGGTTGCCATCGTTGGTAATCCAAAATCTCATCCATGAGAATATTAGGATGAGACTGTTCTACCACCTATGGAGTGGAGAGCATCCATCTGATTGCCACGAGGGATTTTATTTTCCTTGATTGAAGTGTGTTTTTGAAGCATGGAGGAATGCCTAGAAAGTGTAAAGCCGTCACGCCTGCTCGTGGTGTCCTTGTGGTTTGTCTCCATCCGTTGTCTCATGAACAGCAGCTACGGAAGGCCTGGCCCTCTCTTCGTAGTGTCTAGAAGAGTCACTAGGTCAAGGCTCCTGCACCTTTTGGCACTAAGTGCTAATAATAATCATCAATAAGTATTGATAATACAGATGTAGAAACAACAGAGTAAAACAATAATTGCATCTTCTTTTGCTTCAATCTTTCTCTTTAGTCCTAAGTTATTACTGCCATTAAATGGATAATTTTTTGTGCCTTGGTGACAACTTTTTATGTAAAAGACCGGGTGTTCTTTCAGTAGAACTACTATCAAACTTCTGAAAATGTGCTAATTCCAAGTATTTGGTCTCTTACTTGTTATTCTCTGTGTTTCAGGCCTCTATTGTCTTTCAGAGCCAATATTGTTAATTCACTGTGAGATATTGCTTCTCTTATTTCTTCAATGATTAGCTAATGTAGCTTAATTTTAGCGAGGGGTATGCATATTAAATGGCCTGCTGCAATCAAAATGCTTTTTAGTTTTGAAGTTTCTTTAATGCTGTTACAAATGTGTTCTTTGTTATAACACATATTTATACCACAAAGAGTTCTTTCCTGTAGATCATTTCATTTGTGCAAATTACAAAAATATAAGTATAAATAAATTAGGGAACAGTGCCTTTCCTCATGAGCAGGAAATTTACTTGGTATGGCCATAAAGGGGAATTCACTGGAGAACTGGATGGCAGAGGAGCTGGATAATGCAGGATTTCACCACCAGGACTTCCACACAGCTCCGACGTTGGCCACCAAATGAACAAATGTTACTATCCTCACCAGAGCAATCCACAAAACAAAATATCAGGATGTATAAGGAGCAGAATACAATATAATCCAGAGAAAACAATGTAACTATCTGCTTTATTAAAAAAATAACAGCAACATTTCTGAAAGATTGCCTCTGGCAGGAGATTTAAAAGAACTTTTTTGCTTGGATTTTCTCTTACACAGACTTGCTATAGGTGGGAAATATTTACACTTGTACACTATTGCAGGCAGAATTTGGTTGTAAGACCCAAGGACCTTTTTTGGTCCAAGTTAAATCTGTGTTTCCATTGGGAGGCTTTCACAGGATGCCCCAGCTGTTTTCTGGGTGCAAACATGGGTCTGGGTGCATGTACAGCCAGCTACTAGGTAGATCTCTCTGTGTTGTGGGGCAGGGAACACAACCACAGGAGTGGCTGTGTTTTTAAACTTGTTATTTAAACTTTTTTTTATGTTTAAATATGGGCTTTTTCTCATCATTCTGATCAATACTTTAGTACTTGACAAACATTTCTGTGCTGTTGAGCTCTCTTCTGGCTGGCTGTTATCAGTAATAGTTGGGCTCTAACACTCCCTTAACCAAATATTTTATGAGTAGTTTTCCATTAGCATGGGATAAACTCTTACGGTTGTGGCTCTTAAACAGACCTGTGGGTTGTTACACTACTCTTGCACTACTTCTCATATTCATCCAATGATGAATTTGTCCTTTCTCTTTCATTAACTTGTGCTGTATGAACATTTGGAGAGTCAGACATTTGACTGTTGCTAAATCTGCTTCCATCTTAAGGTTTAGCCTTTTGCAGTATTACGTCAGCAACCTCTCAGTAGAAACATCTACAAAAAGAAAAAAATCCCCAGTTAGTTCCTTTTCAAGATTATTTTCAAGGTTTGCAGGAGTATCCATCCTTCATGCATGTTCTTGCAATAATATAGTGACATCCCTTGAAAGACTCTTTGACCATTTGCCTGTTTTAAAAACTAGTCAGGAGAAAATTCCTTGATAGATACCCAGTGCGCAGACCGGACCCAAACATTTTGGCATGCAAGTTACGTAGTTGCCACTAGATGACAGTAGAATCTACTGATACAATACCTAAATCAGCATTTTAATACATTATAATCCTGAACTTGTTCTGTGTGCTAGCAGCTTGTTGGGCTTGTTTTGCCAGAGCCCACTGGTCTTCAGGCAGCAGTAAAATGGTTTGGTTTATTTCTTCTTCTTCTTTTTTTTTCAGTCTCCTAAATCCTATTACCTCAAGGGGCAAGAGTATTGGCCACAAATCCTCAGCAGATGCCAGCAGAACAACTTGCAAGAAATAAAGATTAGATTCCTAATTAATTACTCAGATGAAACTCATCTGAGAAGCTCTAGAGCACTCTGCTGCCTGCATCTCAGCTAGTTGTGTGTGCTGCATGTTGTCCCCCAGAGCTTTGCTCTGCTGTCAGGGTTTGCATGAGACAGGAAAAAGTAGGAATGAGGTCCCTTTTCTCCAACTGCGTTAGAAATAAGCATCGCATCATGGGAAGACTGGCAAACTGTAGGAGAGGGACGCTGAATGTATCCTTTTATTTTTGAGCTAACCTGAATGATGAGTATGTTCTTCATCACTTTTTTCTTAAAGAGGTTAAAAGGGAATGTTTAATCTGAATGTTTAAGTTTTCTGGGTAGTGATGTTCTTGGTGACCTTCCTGCTTTTCCTTCTGCCTTGCTCTCTGCAAAAGCATCAACTCTAATATAAAAGAACAGTAAATACCAAAGAGTTTTTCCATCCTTTTCACCTCTTTCTTAACTGCATTTTTTTAGCCAACGTGTTTTGATAAGAGACTTAATGCAATGAGTAGGATGGTCTTGAATGACAGAGGCATCCTTGGGGTTATGACTTTGGTTGGGTAGTCATTGCTGGGTTGGTTGGCTTTCTGATACATAGCTTCTCACTGCTGCAAAGGCCAATGGCTTTTAGGACTTGCTTAATACCTACACTTTTGTTTATAGTTGACATTGATTTCTAGGCTGCTCAATGCTCTCTGTCACAAGAGTTGCTAATCCCACAGGTTTTTATCATAAAATAAAAAAAAGAAAAAGAAGAAAAGAATCGAAACCTGACACTGTAAAAAATAAAGCCCCAAATTTTTACAGTTTTATGACTTCAGCTTTGTGAGTGAATTTTTGGATGAAGAATGGCAATAGCTGAGTAGTGTCAAGCTAAAATCTTCTGAGGGGAATGAGAGTTAGCAGCGCAGTGAACCTGCCAGGGCAGCCTCCTGGAAGAGCTTCCATTTCCCAACGTCGTTATTCAGATATTTACTTTTGCTTTGCAACAGTTGCATTTAAAATTTGTCAAATCATACAGTGTTGACAAAGGCAGTCAGCTGCAAGGCAAGTTTCTATTCACTCCTTGCATAACATGGCCTCTGAATGTTGACACAAATTAACCTTGGCAAAACAAGTTCTTGTGAGTCTTAATGTTTGTAGCATGACAGCAATGCATTTATTTTTTTCTCATGTTATTGTCCTGGCAGAAGATACACCTCTGAAAATATCTACACTGCCTATTTATCTAGTTAGAAATATGAGAAATAATTTTATGAATATAAATGCTCATAAAGGTGAATTAAAAAGAAAAAAAAATCAGTGGTCAAGACTGAGCTGTGGTATGAGTGGACTCACTGATTTTCTATTCCTACACATGGAATTTGATTTCTTCTTGGGATCTGTATTGGCTGAAATGAGAGATCTTTCAAATAAATCACTTGAAATAAAAGTGATCAGAACAGGCACTTCTCCATCCCAGAGAAGATAACGACTGTGATTTCTTTACCTCTCTTCAGTCTACCAATGCCTTTCTGCTAATTCTGTCTTCAACAAGAAGCTGTTAGTGTGGACAGTAACTGCAGCATGCGTTTTGGTTGCCTTTGCATTGATTTTAAACCAGGTTGAGCAGGTGAGATTTGGTCAATACCTTGTGGCGTTCCTGTATGCACAGGTCAGGGGAGGGAGAACTCCGGGCAGTCTGGAACTTAAAATTGAGTTACTGCTATTGAAAGCACTAGGATCCTATATGAGGCTGAGGGGACGTGAAACATAAGCATTTGCATTTTAAAAGTTTTTTTTTGTTTGTTTGTTTTTTTTTTTTTTACAATGGGGAAATAGAAAGGTCCGTATTTCTTCTCTGCGATGTCCTTCCTTGTGGCTGTAACTAGCCTGCTGCTGAGGTGCCACCAGCAGCTCTGTGCACACTGTCAGCAAGTGGCTGAAGCAGGGGAGAGACCATTTCCATAGTGCTGTGCACACTAAAATTTCCTCGTGCTGGGTGCTAGGACAATATTTTGAACTTTTTTTTTTTTTCTTTGCAAATGTGTAACTTGAATATCTGGCTTAAAACAAACACAGTGAAAGAAAAGCATTTTTTAATCTCAAAGGCCACACACAGCAGTGGTAGGAAGGGCTGGGTTGAAGTCTTTCTATTTGTAACAGTGCTAGAAGTGCTGGGCTTTTCTCCTCTAAGAGCCCACAGTAAAATACCATTGCCCACATAGATGAAGAAAGATGTTGACTGCACTAGAAGAGGGGTCTGAGCATGGTTTGTGCTTTCTGGAGTGCCCCTGTACCAAAAATTTTCCTGACTGCTCAACAGGACTGGCATTCAGTAGGAAGCGGTGGGGACTTGCATACAGTGAGACAAGAACTTGTAGCTGGTTTGATGTGTTTCACAATGTGTCCTCTTGTACATTCATGGGGAGGGTGGAAGTTATTTATTTGTGTGAACAGTGGTTTTTTTGATGCTCCTCTTGTAGGTTTTTCACATACGTGTCCACACAGCTACCCCGTTATTCCTGCAGGAAAATGAGATGAAAGGTGGGCAAGTATGGGATGAAAATTAGGCCATCACAATGTTTATAGAATGCTTAAATGCAACAGCAATATGTGCATTTAAGTATGTGCATGCATACACAAGCAAGCTTACGGAACCTATTTTGCCCAGCTCTAATACCTATGTGTTATCTAGCATGCCTATCTAACACCTATGATGTGCCTATGGAACATTTTCCTCAGCTTCGTCCTAAGCCTACAATCTAAATTCTAAGAGGGTGAAACAAACTCTGGTCCCCAGGACTTTCTGAAGGGGTGTTGGAAGCTGGCTGAGAAGGGAGCCACGTGGTTCTGACATGGCAAGTGTGCAAGTGGGTCAGAATAGACGGAATATCCCACAGTGCTGGATGTTATATCTCAGAATGAGACTTAGGGATCCCAGAGGTGCCCTTATACACCACTCCAGCTTATGCTGACAAATACATAAATCCATTTGAAGAATGCATCTGAATAAAAGGTTTGTTTTAATGACAAATCGTACTACATGTTGGTGCCTGTAGTGATGCTACAGGTCAGAATTAGAAATTTAGCAGAGGAAGAAGGACCTTCCAGAATCCTCACTGACTCTGGATTGAGCTGAAAAGGCATTTTAATTCTTAAAATAAGCAAATAAAAGTCTGACAATGGAAATTATCTTAAATAAAATTGTTGGGTCTCACTTTTGCTAATTCTTGAACTCATCTGGCCAGCTACTGGAAGCAACATACTTGTTGCCATCCATCACTGCCACCCAGAAGAAAGCATGACATTTTCCAAAGCTGGTGAAAGTATGGATTGAAATATCTCCTTTAAGAGGTCTGGCTAACACATCCTTGTCTTGTCCTCGGTGCAGGGACCTGAACCTAATCCTAATTCAGGAGGCACAACACAGAGCTGCTGGACTGCATTTTTTCCCCATCATATCGCTCCACATCATACTAGATCAACCAAATGTATGTAGGTTGTAAACCATGGTATCAAAAGCCACACACAAGCTCACAGGAGAGGCACAAGATCTCCCTGTTCCTTACGTCTGATCGGAAGAAAGGTAAAAGCTACTGCACTGCAGAATGAATGAAAACCACAGGGTGTTATTACTGGTCAATGTAATAGGAGCAATTGGGATGGTGGAGACTGCTGCGGGAAGGCAGCATTCCCCTAGTTTCGGATTATTAAAAAAACATAAACCAGCTTTGCTGTTTCAGTAATGCTACATTGCGTTAATGTCTTCCTATTTATAGCTTCAGTTTAATCTTAACAAAGTCACCACTTTCTCCCCCAAAAACATTCTCCAGGGAATTGTCCAATCTAGCTTTAAATAACTCAAGCAACAGTGCTTCCATCATTTACCCTTGGAGATGATTACTTGGCCTAGTAGTAATAACTGTGAGAATTGTGTAGGTTTTAGTTCATGATGATGTTTGCAGACTGAATTCTGCAATTCTGTTTATAAGGGGTTGGCTGTAAATTAAAGCATTCATTTTATTTTTTCCTGGGGTTTGAATAGACTGATTCAGGTTGTCCCAAGGCATATTTTTAATGGGAGGTTAGGTGCTTAAATAGCTTTAATCACCTGTGTCTAAATTAATATTCACTGCTAACTATTAGCAAGCCCTTCCTCTACTACCCTGCCCAGATCCAACACAGTGTGGGACTGCTCTGCTCACCCTGTGCTCTTCTCTCAGGCCTTTTTGCAGAGGTGGTAGCATGGTTCATGCCTACTATTTACCGCCCCTTTAGAGCAAAGGTATGATGTTTTTCCTTTCCCATAGCTCCTTTATTTACCTGGAGCCTGCATTAGCAAAAATTAGACTCATTCAGTATCACTGTGCTAAAACATTAATGGGTTCCTTATCAGATATTTTCTTTTTCAGAAAAGATGCTAAACCCCCTTCTCTTTGCAGTAATGGTAGTTTTTCAGCCACTGACTCCAAGGGGTTTTTTTTTGGTGCAAGAGACCAGTGTCAGTCTCAAAATATCTTACAGATATTTACCTGCATTCTTTGCAGCTTAGTGGCTGTACACAGACTCCTCACTGAAAACCCTGACACGGTGATACAGTCCCATCAGCTGGCGAAATGTCAGCTACCACAGCCTTGCTGTCATTCTCAGTCTGCAGCTGAGGAACAACACATCTATATGACAGACAGAATTGTTGTGGTTTAAATCCAAAACCATTTAGGATGTCTCCTGTATTGTGGCCAAAATTCGCTCTTAGTCAAACAAAGTTTTCTTTCATTGCAATGAGTGAATTGCAATGAGTGACATCTGAGATTCTCAGAAGGAGGAGGAGGAGGCTCTATGATGGGTTTTAGAAAAGGGATTAGGTAGCACGGATAGCAGGATGTGCCTGTTCCTCTGTCAGGGTGGTTCTCTTCCATTCAAGTTCGCAGTTCTTCAGAAGTTCATGGCAGACTTCATGAAAAAGTAGAGACTATTGAACAGCGCCCAAACTGAGAAATAGATGAATTCTGGCCAAGGGCCAGTGTTTGCAGAATTGTTGATCAAAGATAAGTTTTATCACAGTTGGTCTTTAGAAAAATACTGACATCTCAGAGGGAAAAAAAAAGAGCTAAAACAGATGGAATTTGAGCCCTTAAAGTCTGAGCTGAGCTGGCTTTTTCTTTCTTCTTCCTCCTTTTTTCTCTTTCTTTTTTTCTTTGCTTAGTGATCATAAAAATAAATAAAAAGATGCAGTTAATACAGGTGTAAAAATTACTGTAACTTGCAAACTCTTGAGGGCCTTTAGAGAGTAAAGCACATATAAAACCTACATTTGACCTTAACTATTACTTGTTCCTGTGGTATTTGGGAATGAATAAGCCATTTCTAATGCAGTAGAAGCTGGGGTCATGCTCCGCTTCTCCTTAAGCAGTGTAAAGGAGAAGCAGCTATAATTACTATAATAAATGTAATAAACTATAGAAAGTGCAACCCACAACAGCCTTGCTGCTCACATGTCAGTCAGCAAAAACACCCTGTTCTGCTCCCGGGCGTGCATTCTGGCTTGTCGCTGCCTTAAACACTGTAGTGAGTGCTGCCGCTATTAGGAGAGCAGAGAGAGTACGTGGGAAAACATACACACTGCTGTTAAATACATCAAGCTGCTGGCCCAGTGCATTTTGTTTTCCATTCTTCTTCCAACAATATTGAGGTCACGGAACCACAGAGTAAAATCATGGACAGATTTAGGGTAAGAGGGACCTCTGGTTAATCCCCTGCCTAAACAGGCCTAACTTCCAAGATAGATGAAACTGCTCAGGGCCTTTCCTGTCGAGTTTTTAACATCTCCAAGGACTGGCAAATTCCACAGCCACTCTGTGTACCTTGTTCCCATCCATAACCACCCTCACTGTGAAATATTTTCCCCTTATTTGCAATCAGAATTTCTGTAATCTTACTTATCACTTTCTCCTTAAAGTGCCATTCTTTTCTTTTTTTTTTTAAATTCAGTCAACTTCAGACTTCTCCAGCTACCATTCTTTTTATAAAAGGGATGTCATCTGATGAGGAGAGAAGAAGGGTGCCAAGTGAAATATAAAACCAATCACACAATTTGAGTTTTGAATTCTAAATGCTGGGAGCCCCGTGGAACACTCATTATGAATATTGGCAGAAAATATACTTAAACCCAAGTATATTCATAAAGCAATTGATCAAATAAATTACAAAGAGGGTGCAAGCTCAGAAAAATCTTGCTCCATGTATGCAGAATTTGCAAATGAAGGACAGAGAGGCCCCAGCAGAGGACCCCGTTATTTGCAACCTGTTCTGATAAGGAGTGGACACACTGGAGCCAGTAGGAGCCACACACAGGTTCTGGAAGGGATAGATTAGACAAAAAAATAAGGCTTTGCATCACAAATCTTCGGATTTGTGGGTTTTTTTGTTTGATACTTATTTTGGGTGTTTAAAATGCAGATCTTCAAAGAATTAACTGTTTCCTTAGTCAAATATTTCTGCATTAGTCTTGTCCTGCATTCCTGTAGGACAATGTTTTGCTGTATCATTTTCAGGAACATATTTCTTGCACCAGTGCAAGGTTCTGGCAAATTATTGGCAAATGAAGAATAATATCTTGCGAGAGGAATTGCACCACAAAGAAATGATCTTATAGACATATGACAGCAGAATAAAAGCTAAGTAGATGACACACTGTATATAATATTGAAAAAAAAGCCAATGGATTTACTGTCAAAACCAAAAAGATAAGGCAGTGAAATTCCAGCCAGCTCTGTTTCATCTGGTAGAAAAAAAGAATATCCTATCCCAATATAGGATTGTTGAATCATGATGAGCAAAGTGAACTTGAAAAATATTGTAAAATATACAGACCTGCCTCGCATTGCTGTTAAAATTATTTCCACTGTAACTTAACTAAAATTCTGACGTGCTTTGTTTTGTGAAATTCATTATGTCAACATAAGTAGGTGCAGCATATCATCGCTTCTATGGTTGTTATTTTTTAGCTGTTTAATTCATTGACTCACATCCGGCAATAATTCATGCAAAATGAGCTCTGAACTCCTTTGCAATATGCAGATTTGTGTGCAAATGAGCATTACCTATGGTGTTCACACTGAAGCGTTTTTCTTTGATGTACATTTCTGACATTCTGAGATTGTAAAGAAGAAAATAACTTTAAAAATTTTAAGAAACCTTAATTGAAGTTAACATAAAAGAAGATACATGGTGTTAATTGGTCTGTTTCAGGCATAATTTGGGCCTTTGAGACCATGTCCCTTACCCCCCGCCAAAGTGTCAAGACTCACATCTTTAATTCAACAATCTTTGTATTAATTACCTCTGGATAAGGTAAGCTTTGATTGGGAGTCCTTTATTGTAAAATTACAGTACATTGCCTGCTTTAAGATAAATAAATTAGGGCTGAACTTAAAAAAAAATCTACATCCAACTGTGAATGGGAAAGTGCATTTGAGTATCAAATACTAGATGAAAGAACAGTTTTCATCAGACTTTCTTAATGGGGGGAAAGAGTTCTTTTTTTTGGTTTTTCTCTTTTCTGATTGTTTTTGCACGTTGAAAAATCATATCTTCATCAAGGGATGGAGGAGCTTGGGTTCTAGGCTTGCCAGCATTTTCCAACCGAGAAGTACCCTTTGCTTCATGGGAACTCAGCATTCTCCTCTGAGAGCAGTTCCCCAGTATGCAGTGCATTTGTCACAGAATAATCAGCGACCTGGGGATGCCCTTTTGCCTCCCTTGCTATTTGCCTCTAGTTAACTCTCCATTAAGACTGGAACTTCTGTTTTTGGAGAGGAAAAAAGAGGACAGAAGGGCTGAAGCTGAAGAGGGTCACATCACCTGAAGATCTCCACATCATTTAGATTTTTGGGGAAAAAAAATGTGTTTATGACAAATTCTGTGAGCTATGAAACCCGGCACATCCAGCTGCATCACCCATGCACCTCAGAGGAAAACTGATCTTTCCTAGCCTTGCTATATCGGAGCTGATGAGTTATATTTGGAGGTTGAGAGCCAGGTGCTTAGGAGACAGTGTGTCTTTTGCATGGATAAGCTCAACATGCTGACTACACCTATGCTTCCGATGCAATGAAGGGATTTGAAACAACATACAGGTGAACACTTAATGAGAGCTTTAGAGCCTGTAGGTTCTGTCCTCAGAGAAAACAGTGCAAGTCTTCTAAATTGATAGTATTTTCTCTGTGCCTTTTGTCCCTCTGAGGGCTAGCATTTCCCCAAATTCTTGTCCAAAACAAGCAAGGATTGCTAGATAAAAGTGTAACTGTATCACACTGTAGTTTGACCCATGAAGCTGGTTTGACCCAGAGCTGGCACTAACAATGCTTATCGTAAAGTTTGAGAGTCATCTCAATGATTTCAGCTCATCTGTCATAGCTCAGCACTTGATAGCTCTTAGATGTTTCAACATGTAGAAAAGACCTGAAGATATAGGTCCTGTGTTTTTTTTTTTTTTCTTTTTTTAGCACACTGTCTTCTGCCTTGTCTTCCTCTCCTGGACTCCTTGCTCGGTGTAGAGCTGCCACACGGGCAGGTGATGAAGAGCTACTGGAGACTTCAGTTTTGCCACCTGAGCTATTGACTGCCTCAGTAAGCCAACTCTCTCTTTCTTCAGAATGATCATGTGTATATAGTTTCTCCTGCGTGGGTCTTTTATTTGCATTGAAATCTGCAGAACTAAAAGATAAATTAGCAGAGGAGGAACCAGGAAGCCCTTTTGTTTTATGCCAGACCCTGAGAAATGCTTATACAGGAAGACAAAGATACCCCTACCCTGCAAGACACCTATTCCATATTCCGCTACTCTGTAAATGGTAGCAAAATATCTCGAATTTGCTGTGGGAGCTTGACCCAAGAGCTAGTTGTATACTACTGTGGCTCATTGTACCAGGCCACTATGATTTTCATCCTACTAGGTTTTCCCATCCCCTAGAGGCAGACTTGTCAAGAAGCCTTTTGTCTGGTAGAGTGTTTTCAAATCCAAACTCTGATAATTATCTGTGGTTCTGCTGCTGACTTGAAAGGCGATCGCAAGGCATTGAATCCACATTCCCTTCAGTGCAAAAATTAAGAGTAAGGAGAAGAGGCATTTCTGTGCCCGCTTCGCTCTCCAACACTTGACACCAAGTGCACATGTGAAGCTGACCGTCAAAGACAAATGACTTCAATCGAAAGGAGCAGACACATACTTGGATGTCAGCGTAATACAGTATAAATCAGTAGAGAGTGTAACACAAAGGCTTTGCATGGCAGACTCTGCTAATCAGAAGAGGTGAGTGTTTTAGCATATTTAAACGAGGACAGGGCATCCACTAATCAAACAACAGTATCCAGAGGTACTGAAAGAGCAAGAGCAAGAGTGTTGCTTAAAACTTTTCAGCACGGATGGAAGACATTTGTAATATCATTAAATGTGATGATCTAGGTTTAGAGGAGGATAATGAGGTAAGTAACAAATACGCCAAAACTAAACTATTAAACGCTGTAATTATACTGGATACGGATCAGTTGCTGAAAAAGTTTCCCATTACTGCTTTGTAGCTGTCAGACGAAGGTGTAGTAAAATAATGGATTTTCATTTCACTGATTGATTTAGCACAAGGTACTATGTGATAACTTTTTAACAGCTTTCATGGCATGCAATAAAAATTGCATCATGAGCCCACTAAGATTCTTCAATACGAGCTGGTGCGAAGTACATACAAGTGATAAAAACTCATTTTTCATATGGAAGATTTTTAAAGTTTTTATGCTACGTTAGTAGACTGTTTAAAAAAGTATTACTTTTATGTATATCCCTCATAGCCTTCTGCCTTTCCTCTACTGCTTTTCAAATTAAGCCCTGGTTGCTGTCATTTTAACAACATTTATTCTCCACAGTAGCAATGTTTTTTGTTAATCACTCAGGAAAGAGAATTAGTAATACATCAACATTTTAAAGAGTTATTTTCATAAAACCTCCCCGGGAAAAGAAAAAAAAAGCCTTTTACTGAGAATTATACAAAGTGAACGTTACCTAGGCCAATAGATCATTGCCATATGAATATAACAAAGGTTACTTAGCAGTCACAGGTTTTCCTTGGGAATATTGCCTTCACAGAAGCAGATCTCTAAGGAGATGAGCTTATTTTAAGCTGATATTCATTAGAAAGCTGCAAAGCCACTAGAGACATTCTGGTTACAAAACAGGATATCTGGCTTGTATTTTCCTTGCAGGTAATAAGAGATAATATCTATGATCACGGTCCAAATGTTTGATTTATTGCTATGATAGGTTCTATTTTGTCACATGATATTTGGAGCTTTTTTAATCTCAATTTCTTTAAAGAAATAGTTTAAATGGATATTCACCACATCACAGCATCAGACTGAAGCTAGAAAATCAGGGTCCTCCCCCACTGAAGAAAATGATGCCCTGGATCAGCTGTGGATCCTTGTCAAGGGCCTGTTTTAAAGACAGAACTTATCTTTTCATTGTCTTCAGTGGATGCTGGATGAAGGCTGCAAACCTCACCAAATTAAGAAGGGAGAGGCATGATCTTTGAAGGTAGGAGGGATACGTGTCTAATCTGTTATTGGATCTTTTGATGAAATATGTATCTCCCTCAAGGTACAAACAGTTGAGAAAGAAACCAAGTAGTGGACAGAAGAAAGAGAAGAGTGCATGTATTAAACAGTAAGATTCTTAATGGTAAATGCTAGGTAAAGATGATAATTTAATTAGATTGAATATTTGAGTTCAGAATCAAAAAAGAGAAACAAAAAGGGAGATCTTGATAAGAAAAGAAAATTACTGAAAATTTGGGAAGGTGACTGTTTTATTAAAAATAAAGTGCTCCACTAGAGAGAAGAGTGCTTACACATCAGTCTCATCAGTGATAAAAAATGGTACAATCAGATCTGAAAGGAGGCTTGGGAAATACATCTCTCAAAAGAAAGCCTTTGGTTTATTGCTCTTGACAATATGGATACAATGGAAAAAGAACAGAATGATACCTGAAGGGACAATGAAGTATAGTGCGGAATCGTCTAGAGGGTAAATTCTGTTCTTTCTCCACTACCTGTTGGGTTGCAGAATTTCACTGTGCACTGAACCCACAGAAGGCTCAGGAATTTGGAAAGGCTAGTGGCAAAACAAAGGGAGGAATTAAATGGAAGTTCAGCATCAAAGCTCTGGAGGTTTCTGTTGCACGCACAGAATGACCACATTCCTGTACAGGGTAGGAGCATTTGAAAGAAGAGATAAAGGGAGCAAAAACTGAACAGCTGCAGGACTAAAGAGGGAACTTACTACTACTATATGACTTTGGGGTACTGGCAGCCAGAGAATTGTACCAAGGCTTTCTCCCCTCCTTTTTATTATTTTTATTATTAATATTGTTGTTATTATTATTTTAGACAGAAGATGCAATCGATTGGGTACTCTCTGTGACTTGATCAATATTGATCAGCGAGTACAACACGAGGCTGCTATTTCAGAGAGATAGTTCTCATCCTAGTCTTGCTGCAAGCTGTCTATGAAAGTGCCAGAAGCCGTTTTCCCTCCCATTTCATTGGTTTACACTTTGTACGAAATGGCTGTGTGTTTATGAAGTTCTCAGTAGATTGCAAGAGAAATGCAACAGGAGGCATCAGACCTTTTCTAGGAGCTGTGCATTCAAAGAGGCAGAAAAGAACACTGTGAAGCTGTTGATGATGGACTAAACAGGTATCTTTTTTTTCTTCCATATCAACAGTCACTTTCTTAATGTAATCATTCACCTCATCAGTCCTCAAGTAGAGATAAGATAGGCAAAAGCAAAAATGTTTGGGTACTTTCTGATTTGCTTTATGTTATAGATTGTCCAGGGCAGTAGACTAAACTGGTGAACCTACGTATAAAAAGGCAAAGAGACCAAAGAACCTTAAATACATTCTGTTGTGGTTCATGATTCTATGATAACATCAAAAAAATTGCAACTCTTGCAGTGTAATCATTCATACATGCATCATTTTCCTTGTCTTCCAAAACTCTCTCTTAAACTATAATTTCATTAATGAAAGGGCGTATGGGCATATGAATGGAATATAAGTACCCAGCTAAAATTAACAGTTGTTTGTCCTCACTAGGGTGAGGACGAATAGGTGGTGACTAGGAGTCTTCAACAATGAACATATATGCCTTCAGTGTAGAAACAGGGATATACCTGGATGACAGATATCACTGACAGATACCCAGTGGCACAGTTATTCTTCTCTGACATTACTCCTTCTAGACTACTCCAGCACAACAAAACCACTCATGACATTAACACCAGTGTAAAGAATTCAGCCCAGCGAGCTGTAACGTGTAACCAGGCTGCAACATTAAAACCAGGTGAATCAAGGTGAGCTTTATCTGAGGTAGATTTAGAATGAAGTGAATTCATGGATAAGAGAGAACGAAAATAATAAAATGGTGAGAAAGTATATTTTTCTGTAAGTTGGTCATTCAAACTCTCCATGCATTTGGAGACTGTATTTTTAGGAGACTCCTTGGAAAATATTTTTTAAATTCTACCATAATATTTTTCTGTCAAAACCAGTAAGACACAAAACCAAAATATGAGTAAGGAAGCATGGCAGCATAGAGCCTAAGAGAGCATCTCTTTAAACATTCCCTTAAAAACTCACTGATCTGTCTGTAATTAAATTAGATTCCAACCCTGTAGGACCGGATCTTAGGCTCAGTGAAGTCAGTTGAAAAACTCACTTAGTCAGTCAGTCATCTGTGTGCAGTGATGCCCTTGAAGCAGTCATCGAGATAAGCCACCATTCCGACCAGTCACTAAATCTGCAGAAATCATGAAACATTTTCAACATTGATTACAAAGCCCAGCTCTTTCTCATTGTTCTCTACAACACAGCCTACAAGATGAATTATTCATATTCATGACACACTTCTTTTGGTTCGCTTCCAGACCAGAAACTTCAGAGATTTCAATATGTTATTTAAGCACCTGTTCACTGAGCCCTGAATGATGCAATACAAGGATACCATCGAGCCATATCTTAAAACACCATTTACTCCCTTTCACAGTGGTGTTCTCATTTCTTTATGGAATATTTAAGGGGTGTGCATTATTCTGACAGCATATTAAAGCAGCATCTTCTTTGATGATGTAATGACTGTTAACAGCTTAACACTTTCAAAACCAACTAGTAATGGGAAGGGTATGTTGAATTCTACTAGTTTTGTAGTGATGTCAGAGGAAGATTTGTAGGATCATAGTTTTCTGTAGCCTTTTCAAATAGCTACATCTGGCATACTTTACATTTTGTTCTACTCTGGTTTGGGTTGCAGCTGTGCAGCGCTTTGTGACTTGCTTTGCAAGGTCTACGCTTTTCCACCTTGACTTGACCTTTGTCTTGATAACCTTGGAGTAGGCTTCAAAGATTCAAGTTTCAAGCACAGGACTTGTTGTCATCCCTTGTTAAAATATGAATTGTTCAAGTACTTCATAACTAATACTGTCTAAAATCCCGTTTGCTGAGCGTCTGATTTGCTCTCGTTGTTGGGACATGCAAAGTTTTTATGCTTACTATATATTTTACAGGTTGTCAGTGATTTGTTGTGCTGACTTGCAGCCTGTTTCCGTAAAGTTTTAATGCTGGAGGCCCAACATGGAGATGATGTATTGTGTGATTGAAATTGTTTAACTCTTTCATCCCTTATAGATTACACCATATTTAAATGACTGTAGTGATATCTAGCCTTGTGGAGAAATGTGGAGCTTTGTTAGTATTCATGCAGCTCTTTGAAGAGCATGGCATGGGAAGAAGGCTCAGGAGGGGGCAAAACTGTGTATTGCCAGTGTTGTTGGTTTCATTCTGACTTTGCAGGCCAAAGCTAAGTTACATATAGATGCTGTATTTTGAAACATTCAGGCATTCAAGGGACTTAACAAACTGCTCACATGCTCATAAAGAAGACGGATAGAAAGTGACTGATTATTAATCATTCAGAGAAGCTTTTTGTTAGGAATGAAGCAGTAGATATTCTAAGATTCCTGGAAACCAGGAACTCTTCACAGATAAAGGCAATGTCTTCATCTTTCCATCTCCAGTATTCTGAAGTGTTTTTTTAAGAACTTAAGGGTTTAGTTAGTGCCAAGGATGTCAAAATATCTTGCTCTTTTATGACCTGATGAACTCTAAAGCATTCTATACTATTTTAAAATTTCTTCTCTCAAAACAAAAGAAGTACTATGTATGTTCAGGAATATTGCTCATGTTAAAGAAGTTATGATAATGTAATAGCTGATGTGTTAATAAACCAATGCAGATATAAGGATAAAAATCAATGAAAGTTTGTAAAGATAGCTAATGTATTTCATATCAAACTAGATATTATAGGATATCTCAGAGCCATTACAGCTGCAAAGTGAACGGAAACGCTCTATAGCTCTGACAGCATGGTTATCATGGCTAGAAATGAATCCATGCTCCAATGGACCTGACTGTTTGTGAGCTACTCTCCTTGTCTATCCCGTGAATCTGCTGGTATCCTGGTATCTTGTAACACCTCTTGCACCAAGCGGGCCCCAGTGTTGGGCTGTCATGCCACAGTCTTTGCAAATGCACAAAATAATGGCCAAATGTGAAGCTTTAGGACCACCATTATCTGGAATTTTATATATCAAAAGATTCAAAGCCATCTCCTCCAAGACCACTTTCCATCAGATGTACTTCCTGTTTCCTCTGAAATGAGCAGATATTTAAATGCTGACAGTGCAAGTACTGTTATATGTAGGAGATTGTATGGACTGTATCTATGTTATTGCTCTTGAATAGTTTGAAGAATGGTAACGAATGTTACAGTGCCATTGAGAGACTTCACAGTGCGTAAAGTATCTCTTTTAACTTACTCAAGTCTTGCCTATTAGCACTGAAAATTGCATTTGGTATATCACCTATGAGAAAATAGTATGAGAAAAACCTGGAGGAAGGCATTCATTTATGAAGAAAACCAACAATATTAATACATGAAATAATGGAAAACTTGCCCAATTGAAGAAAAACTAATTCTAGGTTAATGGCTTGATTGATGAATGGTAGAAAAGCTTCAGTTCTGGTGAGATCATAAAGAGCAGCCCTATGGCCAAAGCAGAGACACTCTGCATTTGTTTCCTTCAGCTGGTTATATCTCATTAGAGGGACCAGGGATGTTCTCTAGGAGTAAGCCTGTCAGATTCAGGCCCCTGCAATCAAATCAATTTCTTACTTTTGGACAATAGAAACTGTGAAGAAACTGAATACGATTATATTTGAAATGAAAAAGATCACTCTTTTTTTTTTTCAGCCAAAACAATTTCAGGAGGTACTTAGATGAGCCACATCCATTCCAGAATATTAGGCAAAAAAAAAAAAAAAAAAACCCAAAAAATCAAACCCCCAAACATTAGGTCAAGAAACAAGGGAAGTATAGGACCCCTTAACTTATAGAAATGGGATAACTCCACAGATTATCCTAGGGGTCAAGGTGTATGGATTTTCATGCATCACTTGGCTGATGGCAAAACAACTCTGTTGCTTGCTGGTTCAGAGTGAAGGTCAAGTGTATGGAGGTCTTTCAGCTGGCAGGTACATGTTTTTCCTAAATAGTTATAGCTGACAAATACACTGCTTGTTCTGCTGACCATTACAGGTACATTGTGATGCCTTGTTTAGTTCAATTTCAGTTAGCAAGATATGAACACAGCAGGGATAAGAAGGAGGAGGAGGTTGGAGAGGAGACAGAAAAATACAGAAGTGAGAACTAAGTGTCAAGCAGCTCACCCACGGGATGGTTTGCTGTTCTTTGAAGTATTTCTCTGGATATTATAGTAAGTTAAAATTTTGAAGATTTTTTTTTTTAAAAAATACTCTTTTCCCCCCTTTTTTAAAGGGGAAGATACTAAAATGCTTCTGTTCTAGCCACAAGGCTAGAAGCTTTCACATGTAAGCAGAAGCAGCCATCTCTCCCTCAGGGCCAGCACACTGGCTAAAATACCTCAAGCCACTCGAAGCATTCAGAACTTCTCTGTCCCCATCTCATCAACTGTTACTTCTAAACTAGAGACGGAATGAGTTATTGGGACACTTCCACATATAGCAAGGCAAAGGGAGCAAGAGAGAGGTGGGTACTACGGATCATAGCAGAAAACACCCTTGGAGAGGCAATGTAAATCAAAAGGTTACAGAGACCAAGACCTGCAAATCAAGGTAAGTAGAGAGATCTCTAAAAGACGGCTATGCCAGTGATGGGACACAGATGATAGGCACTGTCAACCACAATTCCATGTGGTCCTTAGTGTCCATGACCTACATGGCCCAGCATGTGGCTGCTTGGTGACATCAGTCACTTTTCTTCCTCTGACTCATGTGAGGTAATCATGTGCTTAGGTATTTAGCATACCTTGCCAGGTAAAAGAAAAGCCTTCCCCGATCTTAAAAAATAACGTTATGGGCGTGGAGCCAGGTTACTGAAGGTGAAGTGGGGAGGTAGACTTGCTGCGTGCCTTTGTGCTTTCTCTTGCTTTACTATCCCCATGGTAAAGAGTGGGGACTGTCTGTTTGGGTTTTGGTTTTGGTTTTGGTTTTTTTCTGGCAAATGACAAATTCCAGGCATGTTGAGTAGCCCAAGAGCCAGATATGATCAGTGAGGACCAGGTCAGATCTGAGAAACAGATAGCAGAGACTGTCACTTTGTGGTGTGCAAATTGCTTGGCAGGCAGCAGCCTCAAGCGTAATCCCTATGAGTCTTGCATGCAACCCTAAGTTGTAAGCATTGCAAGTCAACATCTACACCAAAGAGGAAGTTGTCTTAAATCACACAGTTCAAGCCGACGATCACTGAACTGTTTTATTAGTTCCCTGATTTTGGAGACATTAGTGTTCAAACAGGTCATATTTACAAGCTTTCGTCCACACCTATGAGAACTAAAATGTTGCCTGTAGCTTGAAATGGCAGCTGAGGTTTTCACCTTATTGTATGATTCCAGGATATGAGGCTTCAGTAGAAATGCAGATACCATGGAGCTTGCATCTGGAAATCCATGGAGACATAGATAATTTCTCTTCAACCTCCTGGTGGGGCATTCTAGCTCCATGCTACCCCACACTCACAGCAGGGCTTTAGAAGCTGGCCCCCAAGCCTGACTGCTTCTGTTGTGTTGTCTCTTCTACCAGCCTGAAGTAGAATGTTTGTTGCAGAAAACATGATTTTGTTACCTTTATTCTTGTGACTATTCCTTTATTGCCAGCATTAGGCCTGGGTAATTATGGGAAGGGCAAGGTCACCTCAGGAGTAGTTTTCACTGAGGCCAGGATATCCACTCAGCTAGACAGGACTAGCACTGGGCCTTCAAAAAGGGAGGAGACTTGTTAAATTCACCATTAAAACATTTTAAAATATGTTTAGCATTCCTTCTGGATGGTTATTTTCCATCTTACAACATGGGAGGTCATATCCAGCTCTGTCTTCCCACTATGTCTATCCCACTATGAAGGGGGATGTCTTCTCACTGACTGATAATACTACCTGGACAACTGTATGGTCAAACATCAAGACCTGTCCTACTAAAATACCTCTCAGCTTCAAATATAATGTTTTGCCTGTCTTGAGGAGGGCAAAGAGAATCAAAGCCACACATGAACAGATACAAATGATTTGTATCCCTGTGCTGCCGAGGGGACCAGAACTGAGCTGGACCCACCTGGCCTGTATGCGGTGCAGAGAGTGAGTGTCAAACGTTAGGAGTGAGGGAGAAAGTGGATGCAAACAGGGATGAGCATAACGTGTGGTTCTCTCTGCTTTTAGTCTGGCAGAAGTTTCTTAGTGGATATGAAGCCCTGTGCCTAGTTGTATAAAGCCCATTAGCATATGTCTCTGCAGTGGGTTTCTGTGGCAGAGTTCCAGTAATTACTGTTCATTAGTATTCATTAGTACCAGGTCCTGCCTGATCTTGAGTTCATGTTGAATCAGCTCTGCTGTAACATTTTTGATATGGGCTGGATGTAGAGGTCAGCGTGGAGGCATTAATTAGGCCTGGTAGTCAGAAGTTATTTTCATGGCTCTTCAGATAGGGTTTGCTGCAGATGCACCATGGCTTTTCCTTCTGAAGTGGAAAGCATGTATGTAAAATGGAGCACTGGTAAGCCTGACATTCATCGGCTTGAGAATATAAAAACATGAATTTAAAGAAAGCCCTAAATTTGCTCTCTGGAGTGACCTGTTAACAAATCAGCAGTGGTTTCTGGAACTTTTCTTCACTGATGCTGCCATTTAGAAGTGCTGATATTCAAAAGAATCTGAAGGTGCAAAATATAGATGATGGATGACAATGTTATTTGTATTTCTGACTGTTTATTTCTCTATTGATCAGATGTTGCTGATAAAAATGTGACCAAGAGTTTTTCAGGTATATCCTCTGACCTCGAGAAAAAGCGAAACACTGAACAACAATCTGACTCTTGTCTTATTAAAAAAGAGGGGTAAAAGTCATGTTAGACTAGTTGGTACTTAACTAAGAGCACAAGTTCAAGATACTCATGGAACCTAGATATGAAAGGCCGCAGGAACTTTTTGTGAGGAAGGATCAAGTAAAAATTGAACTTTCTCTTTTTCCTGAGCACTATTAAAGAAAGTGAAGTTTTTCCAATTCAGATGCTAGCTTTAGAGAAAAAAACATATTTTCTATGGAAAGCTTAAACTTACCATTATCTAAAACCACAGCACTATCTATCCTCTTTGTACTTCGTTTTTGCCCTCAACAATCTAGCTAAACATGATTCTCAACGTGCAAATACCTAGTTACTTCCAGTAATAACCAATATATAATATTGTCTGAGAAGTTGTACAAAGATCTGTACATTGAAGCATCCAGCCAAGATATTTTCTTTCTCACAGACAAGGCCTTCTGTCTCCTCTAGCAAAATTTAGACCTGCAAAGCGGAGATACAGTTAATCTCAGTCATTCACATTTCATTGTGCGGGACATGAGATTACTTGGGGATTACACCAAAGAAATCTGATTGAAGGAAAGGTGGGGAAAAGAAAGCTTCTTCAGACTCTTGTAACTTTGCTAATCAATAAAATATTTAAGAAGGAAAAGGAAAGAAATCTCATAGCAAAAGACTGGCATGAGTTGGGATTGCCTGCCTCAAAAAATCTTATCTAGTTGTGCAACACAACAAGAGAGTTGCATATGTGGTTGCATTTCAAATAAAAAGCACAGTTCTATCCTGGTTGGAATAACCAAAAGATTCCAGATGATAAGAAAACCTGACAGCCTCTAACCCTTTTAGGAGAAGGTGTTTTTTACCATTCCTCTGCTCTTCTTCCATTTTATGGATTTTGGGTAAACTGTTCAAAAATATGTGAGGCCCTTGATACAGTGTGTAGCTGTGGAACTCTTGCTTAAATTTAAATAGTGACACAGTGGGTGGACACATTCATGGAAGAAAAGTCTATTGATTGGTAAGTGTAATGATCTGACCTTTGGCTCGGATAGTCCCTGAACAGCAAACTGTTGGGCAGTATCACTGCTTGACCTGTTTCTATACTCTTTTGGTTGGCCAAAGATGGAGCCAGGATGGAAAAAAAAAAAGAAAAAAGGACTTTTGATCTGGCCTAGCATGGCCACTTCTACATTTTCATTTTACAGCTCTTGTGAGGTCATGTTGGGATGACCTCACGTCATCTTATGGAAAGGCTAAGCATTTCCATAGTGTTTCTGAAGAGAAAGAAACAGATGCTGTTATGCAGAGTGACCTTTGCTTTAAATGAAAACCCTAAGAAGATAAAAAACATACAGATTAGGAAAGTGCAAAAGTAACACCTCATGAAGCAACGATTGGTAGTATAAATTGCAGATAAAGTCACTGCTTGCCCTTGAAGCCTTTTGAAATACTGGATTGCTCTCCATGGGAAGATGAATGATTTTATAACTTCAAGACATCCAGGTATCACCGTGAGCCTAGCCAGACCATAGGTGTGTATGGTGAAGGAGCAGCAGGGATTTGCAGCCAGCAGTGGGAAAGGGAATGAAAAAAATAGGATCACATCCTATCCAGGCTGGTTCCCCAGCCTAAAAAATCTGGCACCCTCTGGGGTGACCTTTGGCACCGGCTGGTTTATAGCTCAGCTCACACATCTGCCTCCGGAGCCGCACACCTCGTGGGCCTCACCTCGCCCCCCACCAGACAGCGCACACACGCTGCGTCCCGCCTGAACCTCTCACTTCCAAGTGATTTAAAAGGAGACGTCGCCCTTCTTCGGGACTTTTATGGGTGAGATTGTTTTGTTTAATGTTATGCGAGTGCCCATGGCCGGTCGGTGTTGCAACCCAACAAACTTGTTCGGGGTGCAGTCAGGAATACATCGATTGGTGACCTCCCATTACAGTGTGAGTCACAGGTATCCTTAAGGAAGCGTCTTGTGGAAACTGGCTCCAGTTTCATATGCTTTGAGCCTGAACTGCTAAAGTCAAGAAAGTCTGAATTGCAGACCCACAAATATTTTGCTGTGAGCTATTTGATTACAAGGAAACCTGGATGTTGCAAAGGCAAACTCTTCCTCCCTCAATCCAGAAAAATAAAATGCAATCTCCTCTAAAGAAGAACTAGTAAGCCTTTTCTTCCAGTAAAAAATTAACATTCTTTTTATCTGAGGTAGGAAAAAATTAAGTTCAGTGGTGGTATCTTCCACACAGAGGGTCTTTTTTCTTTCTTGTCAGGCTTGGCATTTTTTTTTAGGATTCCTCTTTGATGCTATAATCCTGCTGCAAGAGAATTGTTTCTGGTTCAGGGAAAGAATGATGCGTCTTTAATAAACAAACCTGGGAACTAATACAAATCTGTGTTGACAAATGCTTGTCAAGAAGAAAACCAAAGAAACAAAATCAATACATGGTCTTGCATTAAATCACATTGTTTACAGATAGATATCTTGCAACCTCTTTTTTTTTTGTGTTGTTTTTTGTTTGCTAAATAGCTGTCCCTGATTAATTTAGGATAAACCAGAATTTGGCTTTATAACAACAAAAGTTTTTTTAAAAAAGTTTACAGCCAACCTTTTCATATATTCTGTCATTTTTAAGGAAAAAAACATTCCTCCCAGCCTTCCTTATTCTGACACCATTTTACTTTAGAAGATCTCAAAGTACAAGTGAATACATGACACTCGCAGTGTCTCCAGTGTACACATTTTACGTTTGATTTATGACATTACTATATAGGTGCACTTGACAGCTTTCAGATTGAAGCAGAGACAAGAGAGCTTTAAAGTGAGATGGGTTATCTGGGTAAATCTATCAAGGGTTCGTCCTGGGAGAACAAGGAGAGAGGCTTTGTAGAGCCCTGCTGTGTAGCAAGCCTCCATGCTGAGCACATCCCAAGCTCCCTGACAGTTGCGCTCAGCCTTCACTGTAATAACGAATAAAAGGGAGCTCCCTGTAGATTACAGATCTTCCGTGTTTTGACATTGACCTTAATACATAATTTAACCACAAAGCCTGAGAAGTGTGGAACAAGATAAGAAAAGACCACAGAACTGGCAAATAAAGTGATGTTCAATCAGAAATCATATTTGTTCCTGATAGTGGAGATGTGGGCATTAAAAAGGAAGACAGAGAGAGATTGAGAGAGGGAGAGTGAGAGAGAGAGAGAGAGAGGGAGAGAGGGAAGAATAGTCTGGGTTATTTGAAGACTTATGGATCTCTTTTAAAGGACATATGGTTGTCAAATAAAAGTTTGTCCTGGATTCACAATAAGAAAAAAAAAGTCAATGGATATTAAATTTTCATAGACATTGGGTTGCTTCGTTTTTTTTCAAATGCCACTTTCCATGTTTGCCTCATGTTTTTGCTTTTTCTTTTAGCTCAGTGGACTATGGAGGAGGCTGTACATAGAATTACCATAAATCTGTCCGTAGGCATATATTTAAATTAATTTTGTATAATACCTGATTATTTTAGACCTTAGCCTGAGTTTCCACATTAAAAGAAATAATTGTTTGGATGTGAAGAGTTTGTAGGTTTTTCTTCCTATTTACAGAGAACACTCAATGCACAAGTGAAATGCACGGTGGGATGGGTTGGTTGCATGGCAATGACATGTTTTTACTGTAGCAGAAAAGAGGCTTATGCAAAGCTACAGAATTTTTAGCATAAAGGGCAACAGTGTGGATTCTGTTAAAGTTAAGCAGAATTCTTATTATGGGAACAATATCAGAGGTTTTTTTTTTCCTTTCCTAATATCATAAAGGAGAGAAAAATTAGAAAACTATTCATGTTGGATTTTATTATTTCATCCCTAATGAACAGGACATGACTGGTTAATTTTACTTTTCCTTTTTCTTTTTTTAATTTTGCTTCTTTAACTGTTCTTATGATACAACATTTGGAAGGAAAGGTGTTCAAGAGAATGTTCCCTCTTTGTCAAGGAAATGTCAAGTGCAATATCTTTAGAAATATTAACATTAAATGAAATTTAAATTTAAACTAGTTTGACTCTCGTTACAAAATTAAAAATTGGTGCCTTCTTTTAGATGGGGATTTTCAGCCCCTCTCAAGTCCGTTAGCTGCTATTTTGGAAAACTGGCACTGTGCAGGTGCCTAAGTCACTTTGGCACTTTTAAATGCCTTACCCAGTGCAAGGGCAGAGGTGTCATTCCCCTGGTTAGAGAGTAATAGTTTTCCCAGGGTGCAGATATTTTGACTCTTAAAACAATGCCAACGCCTAAGAATAAAGAATAAAACATGAAAGACAACACACTGTCTGATGTACAAAGCTGGAATATTGTTTCTTTCATATCCAAAAGCAAACATGTGAACAAACCACTCTCAGGGAATTATATTACAACAGTATCAGCATTTGGGAACATTGTTGTACAGCTACTTTGGAGCAGTAGGAGTTTTTAAAAATATATGTACATATATCAGAAGTGTGCTTTCTCACAGCAATCAGCACACCAGAATACCTCGTGCCTGACGTGAGATTTCATCTGAACACAACACAGTGGTCCGAACATTAGCGTGCTATTACCATGGCCCTCCACCCACCCAGTCACCCCTCTGACAAGCTCCCTTTCATTTCAGCAACGCTACCTATCCTGCTGCCGTACTTCAAAGGACTGAAGATAATACTTCAGCCCTCAACCACCTGCTACATTATTGAAGAACACTGTGACAGTTAAAATCCCAAAGCTACATGGCAAATCCTTTGCCAGTATAAACTGGCCTAGTTTAATACTGAGGATCAGGCCCTAAGTCAGTCTAACTGCTTGCAGCAGACTGGTTAGAAATGCAAAGTTTACTACTCTAATGTCAATTTTACCATTTGAAAAACAAATCAGAAAAACAAGCACGACTTAAACCTCTCCAATATTTCTAGGCCACATACATAACTTTCCAAGCACATGATAAATAATAGCAAATATGAAACAAAACCTTGTACCAATATGAAGAGAACTAGGTGAAACAGTTGAGGTTATCTGAAGAGACTTCGAGACACCAATGACTCAAAGAGCAGACAGTCAGATAGGTTCTTTCTTACGTAGCAGAGACAAAACTATTTAGTTCTGAATAAAAATGGTCCCTCAGAAAGCCTGACATGAAGGCGGTTTCAGAGAAAGAGAAAGAGAAGCTGTGTTGGGTTGCCCAAGGCTAGCTACAGTATATTGAATACTCACCTCTCCGTTTGGAGCCAAATGTGTTAGCTTGGCTTTCAAATCTTCTCTTACCAAACTTCATCATTTTTAATGATCATTTTTGTTTGGTTTATGAAATGAGGCCACAGAGTTCCCTGAGAAGGCATTGCTAAAAGCTCGGTGCTACAGGTTGTACCTGCTATACACTATCATGTCCACTGTGGTTCCAAAGTTAGGCGTCTGCCTCACTGGTGCGCCAATGTGAAGGTCTGGTGGTGCAATGCATTGCAAACTAGAGTGCTAAGGGCCTGAGAGAAGGGATAAATGGTGAGAGGAAGAGGGAAGTGAAACAGAGTTCTGGATTTGGCAAGAAAAAAAAAAAAGTCCAGGGAAGTGTAATCCGGTGTGACATTTTCCTGTCCTCATTAGAACTAACTTGCACAAACTGATGGAGAGCTGGCAGGTCTGAAAATCTTCTGTGATTGCCTGAAGAGTCATAAGGGCTAGAAATGCCAAGGCTGCTCAGAGAATGGCTTATGGGGCTGTGGCTGATTTATGGATGGGAGGTACTACTTTCATCACATGGAGACACAATTAGAGTAGCTCCCAGATTTCATCAACAGGCCACCAAGAGAATCTATTTTGGCATCCTGGGGAAAAGAGAGGAAAACAACAAACCTCCAAAAGCAGGGACAACAAGATCTCTTCTTTGCACAGAAAAAAATAGCAGTTTATTTTAATTCCTGCTAAAGAGTTAGTGTGATGAGCAGATGAAACTGTCCAATGTTTAAAATTAAAGTGAATACTGGAAGGGGTAAAGATACTCAAAGAATATATTAAAGCTGGAAAGATGAATAGAATGGAAGAGGGACAAAACAATTTTGGAGGGAGTTTGGTTCATAGAAATAGCACATTTTTCAGGAGGAGGACAAAAAAGGAATGGACAGATTTTGAAGATAAACTTAAAGTATAAATTAATCATCAGCCTTCCTAGAGGAAAAGGAAAAGGCCACTAGAAAAGGCATGTTCCAGAGTATAACAGAAATGATCGAGAAATGGATCACAGGCTCAAAATTTCCAGGCCGGTACTTGTGAATTTAGGTCGTTCCAAACAGCACACTTCCTGGTGGATTGCTGGAAAGCTCTCTGGATACTCAGATGTTTGTGCTTCTAACTGTGCACATCAGTTAAACTCATCTGCAGGGAGAAATGAAGGTACTTTTTTTTTTTTAACACCAAAAATATCTTTGGCAGCTGACACAGATGAATATTTAAAAGTCCAATATATGTGCCAATGTTAAGGAAGAAGCTACGGTGTTTGCAAAAGCACTCAGGCTGAGGCAGGTAGGGAAATGAATGAACGGCGTGCAGGGGAGGGCTGTGCGTTTGCTCAACAAAGAAAGATGCTGCAAAGTCAGAAGACTGGCTTATAAAACCAAGAAGCACAAATGGCCTCCATGTGATGCACAAATTAGGCCCAGAAGCACAAATGAAAGAAGTGAGAGAAACTGGAACGCACTTGTTCAAAAGAAAGTCTAAAGTTGGAGAAGTCAAAGGTGAGACTGAAATCTGAAAGCAAGGGACAAATTCCAGGCCCGACCAAGTGTGAAGTGTCACTGACGTTCAAAGGCACAAAGAGCAAAGCAAGACTTTGTGGTAATGCACTAAGGAGAGCAAGTAGTCCGTGGGCATAAGCTTGGTGTCATCACAGGAAAGCCTGCCAAAGCCCACTAGATTCATCGCTTCATGAACAAACCTGAACCAGACGAGAATGTGCCCAATGCATGAGGCGAAGCGTGCCTGCAGAAGAAAGGGGTCACCTGGTGAAATTCAAGGTACCGTTAATGGAGGGTGCAGAATCTCCTACATGTGGCACTAATAAAAGCGCAGCAAAACATGACAACAGATGGCTTCATTCACAGGATCAGCCACGGCAATAAAACAGGCTTGTTCTTTGTAGCTGTGGAGAAAAATAGCAAAAGGGATTGGTCTTAGATTTCGCAGTGACCACAAGATGCTGAACAAGAGCATTTAAAAAGGGAAACATTTCCATTCGCTCTCAAGGAATGAAATGTTTGCTGAGATGGCAGAAGCCAACTTCTTCAGAAGATGAGATGCAGAGGGAGGGTTTTGGCAGATTCCCTGGACTCTGACTGCTTAGAAATTTGCACTTTCAAATCACCATTTTGCAGAGGCTGCTGCTTGAAATTGCCTTTTGGAATCTTTTTAGCACCAGAAGCATTTTGCAGCACAGCGACCCAAATGCTAGGAGGTCTCACAGGAATGAAAATGCATGTGAATGACATAATAGAAAGGGGCAGCCCCACTATTGAACATCAGGAATGATTGTGGAGAATACTGGAAACTGCAGGAAGGAACAACTTTAAATTGAACAGTGCCAAAATGTCAGTCCCAGGCTAATGAGGGAACCTGACCCCGAAAGGAAGGAAGCCTGGCTGGTCTACAGCAGAGGCTGCCAGGGCTCTGACAGTCACCCAAAAGAGGGATATGAATAAATATTCTATGCAGAACATGCAAACAGCCACAGAGAATTCTGTGATTTTGGCTAGAATCGAAAGACAAGTGACTAACCATAAATCACTTTTCGTGAAACACAAGGAGGGACTTGGCCAATCGTTGGCAAGCTTTCTGCAGTTCCTTTTGGAAGGCTACAAGAAAACTGTGAATGTGGAGGTCCAGCTAAGACATTAGCTAGTAATTGTAAGCACACTGTCAAAACAATATGCTCGGCTTGACGACAGACAACCAGCTGATCTGGAATGAGCTATAAGAAAGTGTGTGAACACTATAAATGCATGAAACTCTGTACTTGCCATGGACATGGAATGGGTTATGTAAGCAGTCTTACAAGCTACAAGCAGAGAATGATAAAAACAGTTCTCACACTGAGTCTTCTGGAAATAAGGCACAAAAATACAATAATAGCAGTTACTGATGTATGGAGAAAGAAAATGTTGGGAAAGAAGTTCATCAGGGACACCTTGGAATGAATAGTCAAAAACATACTAGTGAAGCTTTATTTAAGTCACAGGTGAAGGGGATATCAATCAATGGTGAACATAAACAAAATCTGCATTTTACGGAACAGAGGAATCAAGAAGAACTCTGTGAGGTTGACTGGGAGATCTTCGATGTTCATATGTTCCAGGTGAAAAATCTGAAGCAACACAGGCTATTTGTGGATAACCATAGTATCTTCCTAGGCAGGCAAATAACTGAAAAGAGCACAGATTTAGCTGTGATCGAGCATGTTGAGCTTGTACATACCTGTTAGGAAAGAGAACGAACACCACAGTTCACTTTGACTTCTTAAATGCCTCTGCTGTGCATGCATTTTAGTGTAAAACAAGAAAGGCTTGATTCAGTGGTCCACACATAAGCTTCTTGTGCCATCTGAGAAGCACAGACATACCCAAAACATCCACAAGGAACTGGCAGGCTTTAAGACTTAAAGGAGACATATGTCTTGGAATGACACATGTCCATGATGGCACCACAGGAAATCTCGAGTCCACAAAGTGCCTACGTGTGAGCAACTGAATTGAAATTTTAACATACATATCCAGAAGCAAATCAGCAGAACACACACTCTGCATAAGAAAGGGTTTTGCTCAAAAACATCATTTGACAAAAAAGAATCATGGAAACAAACCAGAAAATCTTCTATTGGCTCATGCAAGCATATTTGAGACAAAGAGACAAGCCTTAATCAGAGGACAACACATAACTGTGAATTTTGGCAAACAGCCTAGCGAAGCCAAAATGGATGCAGAACTGTAACCATCACCAGGTGTTTGCCACAGCTCAGAAACACAGACTTTGATAAAACTACTGCTGTCAGAGAAGAGGAGTGAAGATACATCACCTGGTTTACATTCTGGGATCACAGCCAGTGAATAGACTTCACAGACAAACTTATCATCTTGATACTGCACTTACAGGGAAACTTATTCAGATTCTGGTATTTGGCTGATATCTCCTTTCTTTTTTTCTTTTATTTATTTATTTATTTTAAATTAGGGCTACAAGGTCACCTTATAAAAGATCCGGAAAATTCCCTGATTAGCTTGCCTAGCGCTGGCCTAGTGCAGCACGTGTGCGTAGATGCCTGTTCTTCAGGATGGATTCAGCTGTCCCCATTGATACACTAATGACCATGGTAAATAATGGGGAGGGTGAGCATGACATCGATCTTCTGGTCTTCGAGGAACAACGACCAGCACTGAGTAACTCCTGGAACAATATGGCTCTTCCATCACCAGCAATATGTCATCAAGACTCAGTGCAAAGTCACCTTTGTGCTTCCATCAGTCCTTGCACGGAGCTTCAACTGGGAAAGTGTTGAATTAACCTCAAGGCTTGTTTCCCACAGGTCATTTCTGTGCATTTTTCTTTCACTTGTGCTACGGACCATCTCTGGCAGCCTCTGATGAGCGCACTCCACTGTGAGCTCTTTCGCATAAAGACCTCCTTCTCTTTTTCTATAACCAGGGCAGTATCTGCTCATCCAAAGCCAATTTTGTCATATTCCCAAAGAACTGGAAGCTGCAGATGTGTGACTGCACGTCAGGTGATGAGGCCCTTGCTGTTTGGGAAGGCAGAGATCATTGTCACATTGAGATTTTTCCTGTGGGGCATGGCACTAAACATGGCCTTGGCGCTTTGCAGACAAGGACAAATCACTGTCCTAATACAGAATTTTCATTTCAAAGCTGTTTTTAGAATTACAGTTGTAAAGAAAATGCAACCAATCCCACAAAATTGCTATATTTGTATTTTATGCTCTTTTAACTTAAACACAGCTGAACCAAATTATTTTATATCCAGTAAAAGGGGAAAAAAAAAGCACTCAAAAAAACATGCTGACTCTGTTTTCTTTCATATCAATTTTTTCCGTATGCTTGTGAACTTTTGAAAATGCAGAGTGAATAATTAGATTGTTGATAAAAACATGAGTAGCAGAGACTGCTTTACTAATGAAGAAAACGAGAGAGAAACTTTCTTTGAGTCAAAAAACCTGGGACCAGTCAAACTCCTTCTGAAAATTTCAGAGGTAGTTTTGCTTGACTGCAGATTATGGACTCATGAGTTTCTTGAGCGGGCAGGAATGCCCATACAATCTTTATGATATGTGCATATTATTTAATGGTTACAAGCCAAATGCCCAGCCCTAAAAAACATCGTCCTGAACGGATGTGAAGTTCTAGCTCTATCAAGACCTATCCTCACTGCTTTGGGAAACGTTCGGAAGCTGGGGAGGGTTTCCATGTTTCTGCTGTGTGTGTGTGCAAGGAGGGAAGGGTCCCCAAGCGGCAGTCCCCAAGCATCTCAGTTGATGTCTTGTAATGGAGTTCCAGTGCAAACAATTTTGTGCCTCATGTCCACAGTCTCTTCATGTGAAGCTGAGGCACTTTCCTTGTGCAGAGGAACACAGGGATTCAGAAAACTGGTAAGAAGCATGGCAGGCTTCCGAAGTCCTTCAATATATTTTCTGTAAGTAACAAATTCCCTTCTACTGAAAAAAATAGTTGAACCAATTTAATAACATGTTCAATTGGAAAAAAATTGTTAAGAGGAGGAAACCTTTTGGGTCCCAATTACTGTTAATTTGTAATCCAGTGAGGTCAAGTACCTGATTAAATATTTATATAGGAGAAAGGTCATAGTCTTTTGTGATCTTCTTTGCCCTGTGTTAATTTTCCGTCAGATGCAATGAGTTCCTTTTGGAGAACACTTTATCAGAGCAAGGAAGCCGTGCTCTCGGCCTCAGAAAGGGCAACGCTTGGGTTTTGATGTCAAGCAGCTGAAATCAATCTCTCACAGGTAGTTCATTCTACCTGTAACATGGTAAGGCAAATCATACACAAACTGTCCTGTTTGCTTCTCCGGTGGGAGCGAGGGGCAGGCCACCTGCTCCAGCAAACGTCTCCTGAGATGGGGCACCACAAGTGGCACTGCAGCGGGGATGTGGGGACCCTCCCTAGGACCCTCTTGGGGTGAACCAGGAAGCTTTGAGGGGTTGTTAGGTACTTGGGGTGCCGCATGGGCTCTGTCAGTGGGTCTCCTGAGGTGTCCTGATGCAGGATCCAGCATCTGCAGGAAGGATATTTTGTCTTCCTCCTTATTTTTTCCCTCTTATCCTTTTTGATTTTTTTGCCTTTTTTTTTTTGTGTGTGTGTACATGTCTTTGTTCATGATTAGCTTGACAGATTTTAAATCTACAAAGATTTTATTACTTTTTAATTTTCTATGGATATCTGTTGTACTGAGTATATATATTAATACATGCATTTATAAACACACACACATATATACAATGTACATATATGTATGTGTACACATGCATATATAAAATAAATATTATATATTTAATCGAAAGACTAAGAGTCTACACCAGTCAAAATAGTTAACTTGAGGACCACAGGAAACATTTAGGGCCACTACTGTGCTAAAGGGATGACAACAGCCATCATTTCTACGGAAATGGCTCTTTGGTACATTTGCTGTAACCAGTTGCATTATTTATCATCCAAATAAAACCTGGGAGTGTGAGGCCATTATGGGGCTCTATGTTTGGCATACAGATTTTGGCTGAGACCTGAGTTAGGCATAGTTCATAGGGGTACCACAGAAAGCTGTCACAGTCCTATCGTGACATGGTAAAAGACATCTTTTGGCCTTTCAAGGGGAGAGCATCACCATACACATCCACCTAGAAGTCTGCCCTGACTTTCCAAAAAGCCTAAAGGTTCATTACATAGCACTGGATAGCATTTATTTTTTTAATATGCATTCTAAGCATTTAAAAAATGTATTCTGAGACATTTCCCCACTCTGTATTTTTTCCTCATTGCTAGGCATTGGTTTAGCACAACTGGATAAAAATATGTCTTTCAGACAGAAAAATGTACAGTACAAGAACGCAAAAGGAAAAGATAACATTTGTGTTTAATTGTGTAATATTTATCACAAAATCTTTAAGAATAATCCATCTTTTATGAAGTCTCAGTTTGTTGTAGAGTTACCAAATCACGGAAAGGTTGAGGTTGGAAGGGACCTCTAGAGATCATCCAGTCCAACCCCCCTGCTCCAGCAGGGACCCCTAGAGCACGGGGCACAGGGTGGCATCCAGGTGGGTTTGGAAGATCTCCAGAGGAGACTCCACAGCCTGTTCTAGGGCTCTAGCACTCTCAAAGTCAAGAATTTTTTCCTCAAATTCAGGCAGAACTTCCTGTGCTTCAGTTTGTGGCCGTTGCCTCTTATCCTGTTGCTGGCCACCACTGAAAAGAGTCTGGCCCATCCTTTTACCTTCGCTTAAGGTATGTATGCACATTGATAAGATCACCTCTCAGCCTGCACTTCTTAGGCTAAACAGGCCCAGCAATATGTACAGAAAAGTGTATTTTTTATATTAAACAAATTATTGTTTAGATGATCCCAAATTATACTCCTAGTTACAGGAATGGAAATCCAAAAGAAAAAAAAAAAAGTCCAGTGAATTCAATGACATTCTTTACTAATGTTATTGGAGAGTTCAAGGAGGGTAGAATTTGGGCTGATAATTATGCTTTATTTTTCACTTTTATATTTTTTCTGTGACATGTAATTATTTCCTAGCTGAATTAAATGTTTTTTGGTCCAGTATGCAGTGAATGGTGTTGGAGGAAAAATATAGTCTTATTTTTTCCCCTTTGCTGTAATTCCCTTTCCCTCTTGATGTGTAACAGGAAAAATAGTTCTACTACTGTTCTTTGGAGAGTGAAGAGGTCTGAAATCAAGTAACTTGTTGTTTCATTAAGAAAGTTTTCCACTTCTTCCCTTGCTCCTGACTGTGAGAATGGGAAAGGAGTACCCGGGGCTTTTTCAGTTGGAAGATGGCATGGATGCAGGAAACAGCAAGAACCGTGTGAAAGAACTACTTTGGTTTATAAAGACAGTGAGCTTCTCTGGAAGTTTTCCGATTCTTTATCGGCGTGCCGTCTGTCATTGCAAGCTGAAGCAGGCAAGATGTGCTTGGTTTTACATCCCGATTTGTTTCCCCTACATTTATTAGAATAGCAAGGCCTGGATGTGACACTCCAAGATAGAGAAGTAGGATCAGCTTCATCAAACAGAAACCCCCCCTGCTCTCTGGCAGAGAGCGGAGACGCATGGAAAAGTTCTCTGCTCACTAATGATGCAGAGGAAAGTTGTCACCTATTGAACTCTTTTGTACTGTTTTCCTCACTAACTAGATTTTCTCTGTAGGTTTCCAGAGCAGCTACAACCCATGGAGAAGACTGCGATGAGTTCACAGACCAAGATGGCATAGACAGCGCTTCTGTTCAAGCCTAGGCAGAATTAAGGGAGGCCTTCAAATGGCCTCTGTTTCCCTTACCACATTCCTAGAGAACTCCACACCTTGAAATGGGCTTTCCCTGCATGTGCTACTGGCTCTATGCCCTTATGCTACATCTTCCCTACCAGTGTCTTAACATCATAACCTCAAAAAAGAATGGTAGAATTAACAGTTAACAGGACATTTGCTGTCATTACGCTTTACTTTTCCTGCGTTTTGTGTGCAGCGTGGGTTTCGGGGTAGCGGCTGCCTGTAACTTCCTGTTGGTGTATCTAGTACCGTGGGACAGCGAGGTTTGGCTGTCAGCAGGCAGGTTTTTCTCCTCTCGTTTTATGTAGTCAGAGGTGAATTTGTCAGTGTCGGCCCCTTTCTAGCCAGTGAACAGAAGCTAGCACTTATGAGTGAGTTTATTTGAAATTAAAATATTTTAGTGAGGAAAGAAAAACTTTGCTGTAACAAATTGCATCTGTTCATTTCTCAAAATTGTCAAGCTGAAGGCCAAAAAGTGTGATTAGATCATCCGGTTTAGCCTTCTGTGTTATCACAGATCATTACATGTCCTGAATTACATATATTAAACCTGAATAACTTGTGTTTCAGTGAAATAATATCTTCAGAAAAGCAAACAGTCTCACAATGAAGAAGCTGAGAAATATTAAAAAGAAAAAAATGCCATTTCTACTGGTACCGAGTTCTCAAGCTTAATAGCCTTCTTGGAGTATTAAAAATCTATTCTGTTCTGGAAGAAAAAATCTGATCTGAACAGTCTGGCATCAGCTCCCCAGCTTTTAGGTTCTTGTCACACTTTTTCTTTTTTTTTTTCTTTTTTTTTCTTGAATTTTGCACAGTATCTTCTACCTGAGAAAGCGTTTACATATTGAAACCATGTAACCTCTCAGTCTTACTTCAATAAAATAAATATATTGAGCTCCTTGAGTGTCTCACTGTAAAGCATTTTCTCCAGACTTTATATCGCTGTTGTGGTTCTTTCTTCACGTTTTCCATTTATTTCCATTTCCTTCCTTAAGTATGGACACCACATCTGCTCACCAATGTCATAAACTACCTCCCTCTCCTTTTTCCCCCCTTCCTCATTTAAACATATAAGGGCTGTGCTTTTTCTCCCTGTAAGATGTTCCGAGTTCCTGTTGAGCTGTAGTCACACTGGAGCTTGTTTATTTTAATTTATCTGCAGACATGTCTGTGTAATATTCTGTAATTGCATGGTAAGCTGTGACCATAAAACTTCAGGGTAATTGCCTCTTAGAGTATTCTACGTAATACAAAAGGTCCAGTAGTTTTCACTACATTCCTAGCTAAAAAAGCTTGAACGCTGGATATACAATGACATTTTTCCAAAATCTATCAAATCTGGGTATTAACACAGTGACAGACTTCTGCACAGTGACACCAGCCAAATAATTTGACTCACCATGTTGCATTAGATTTTTGTGCATGTCAACAGTCTGTGTTGTGATGAGCCAAAACACTAAGGGAAACTGTGCTCTTCCAAAAATGACAATTTAAGCCCATTTTAATTTTGTTACTTCACTAAGGGTTGGCAGCTCAGAATCCATTTCGCCCCCTCAATACGGCTCTTGTTTTCAGCCAAGGAATTTGCAGTATGTTTTAATGGAGTAAATTAATTACATAGCAAAGGACTTAGTGGCTTTGGAAGCCAAACTGCAGAGTCCTTAGAAGACAGTGCGCTGTCTAAAATAGGATACTACAGAGCACACTAATTTTTATGTGCCAATAATACCAGCTTCGATTCAACACTAGGGGCCGGTAATCTGTATTTCTCTACTCATTTTTCTAGCCGAAGTGAGGGCTTCTTTAATGTCATCTAAAGTCATTCTCAAATTTTTCCTTTTCTTTTTTTTTAACTAGTACAGTTTGGAAGACAGAAGTATCCTGCTTGCCCACTGTCTCAAAACATCTGCATCACTAGAGCTAGATTAGGAGATAAGTGAAGACATTGATCCAACAGACTCCTTAACTAACATTTAACCTGGAAAAAAGCTTAGGCTGTAAGCTGTAAAGGACAGCGCTGTTTCTTCCGTGTTCATAGAGTGCCTTTCACGGCCACATTCTTGCCCATGACAAAAGGCTTCCAGGTGCTTAAGTACTAAAAATGAAAAAATATGCAAATAGTCTCACTGAAGTCCAGTGCTTTGGCGGATCAGGGCCACGACTCAGGGGATGAATGATGTTGGCTCTCAGCAGCTGAACAAGCCCTATTGTTTTAGGAAGCTGTCATCTTGTGCTCCAAATTCTAATCCTTCATTAAAAATAGCCTCTAGCACATAATTGCAAAAATAGCCTTCCCCACTTGGACTGACAGCAAATTGATGCCGTGTTGCCTCTAGCTTCTGTAATAACCGGAGACAGCAGCTCAGACTGGCCTACATTCGCTCGTTTCACTTCAATATCTGGTTGACTCTGAAGCCTAATGATGGCCATCTCAGAGTTGATGCTCCTGTTTCACTGATGAGCACATACACAAGCAACAACAAGAAAATTTGTCAACAGGTGCTACTGCTTTTTTAGCACTCAAAAGCTAAAATATGTGATTATTGTTTTCCATGCAACTCTTTTCCCGAAACATGATCTTCTGTTTCTTGCCAGAGGAAAAGCTCTATCTTCTACTCCAGGGTGAATTCTATATTTGTAAAAAATATATTTGTTACTATGAAGGGCACCAGACTTTAACAGTCATGCTTTTGAGATGCTCCTGTTTTGTTTTATAGTCATGACAATGTAACTTTGGGTAATTTCCAGATTATTATGTTTACAATAAAAAGAAATGCAAGTTCGTTCACAAAGGCTTGAGTTTAAACCCTGTAGCTCTCCCTCTGACTGGAAATGTATTTTACATGCTAATGTGAACTACTCATTTTTCATTCAATCTGCAGATGAAAGAAACATGGAATGAACTCAGTTAAAAAAAAATTCAAGACAAGACCTGACTGTGCTGCAGCCAATCAAGAAGATTTTTTTCAACATCTGGTAAAAAGCATCCATGGCACTGGACTAAGAGCAGGTGCAGGATTCAGGAACTAGGATATTTGAGACACAGATGGACAATGAGTGTAAAGGGTTCAGGGGAAATTTTTGAGAATCTGGCAGTTAAAGTAACATATTCCAGGATAGCCCAGGGAATTAAAGGATGATCTTTTCCTGAGGCTCAGTCTTCAGCTTTAGGTGTTGAGTATGTGTGAATGAAGGGAATGTTTTGAAATCTCGATAAGACCTAGCATGGTCTAAAATTATTTTGATTGGGAACACTGCAACTGAAGCCCATTAGTGTTCCTATTCAAACCACTTATCTGTCCAAAATCTTAGAAAATGCACCAGCCCTTAAGAAAACGTGCTTTTATGAACAAAGAATATAATGTGAAACTGAGAAAATTTGTCATGTACTATGAAAACAATTTGTTCTTTCTCTGTAATAGTTTCAAGATGAAGTGTGCTAACAAGAAAATTGAATCAATTTTAAACTTCTGTGTGAATGCCTCTGTGAACGGCCTTGAGGAATATGCAAGAGAAACTCTTTTGGTATGAAACCTTCTCCTGTGAAATCCTCTTGGTGCTTGCTAGTTTGCTAAAGACATTCCAGAATGTGACATAGCTGGTCTCAGGGATTGCGTATATCCTGCATTCTCGTGGAGTCACACATTCTCTGATATCTTCTGCAAACCTGAAAATGCCAGTTAATTTCAAAAGTAAATTGTGAGAGGAAGAGTTTTGTTTGTTTTTTCATTTGTTTTTAAAGATAAATGCTTTTTTGCTGAATACTTCCTGCCACTTGAAAAGCCTGGTGACTTGAGGCAACTAGGACATAATCTGGGCGTAAGTCAATTTTTCTATCATCATCTTTGTAGGCCTCTGTAATAACAAAGTTTTTCTCTGCTGTGATGAAGACTATTAAACTGAAATATTTCTGACTATTCAAAATGTTTACTATTTGCTGCAATGGAAATACAAAGAAAAATAGCAAGGATGTAAAGGAGATTAAAATGCAAAATACTAAAAAATTTGTTTTCATGTGATTCATGATTTATTTTGCCACAGCACTTTTGGAAGATACTGATATTCTTCGCAGGTGAGTTTTGCATTGCCCTATTTATAACTATGTCTGATTATTTTACTTGTGCATTTCTGTTCACTAGGGTGATAATAAACATACATTCTGCTTTCCTGCCTCTACAGAGCTGGAGGCGGGTTTTCACCTTGTCCTAGTTAGACCAGTCATTGATACAGCGTAGAGGCAATCATTAAATACAGCTGTATAGTTTGTCTTACCTCTCCTTCAAAATGTATCCGAGACACCTTATAGTTTTAACTATATCAGGCTCTTAGCAAGTGAAGAAACAGCCAGAGGAGACTGTCTGTGTATTTAATTACATATTCATGAATCGGGTTGCTCTTCTAAACATGTCTGACAGAGCAGATAAGTGTTAATTACCTAATTTAATGTAGCTTGGTCGATCTGTTTATCAGACAGAAATTTTGTATATCATGCTTGCCTTTTATTATTGTTGCGTGTCAAACTGAGGTGGGATTTGCCTCAATTTTTGAAGACTTGTTTCAACAGAACATAGCTAAAGTTTGCAAGAGATTTTTTTTTCTGTAATGTTTCCCCACAAGGCTGGCTTGTCAGCCTTATCAAGGCGCTTTATGCTCTCTCTTATAATGTAATATTTAATACCTTTGTTTTTTGCATTTGGTTTCCTTGGCACCATTAGGGTAAGATGGAGGAAAAAAAAAAGGCAGATACAAAACTGGATGTGTTGCTTTGGTGATTAATCTGCCAAACTGCACAACCAGCTTGCTGACTAGGGCCCCAATTTTGTAAGCACCCACCAAAGCACCCTTGTTTCTTTATGTGGATAAATACCCTGATGGGTCTGTGTTTAATTAGCACAGGGTCTGAATCTTTGCTGCTTCCTTGTGTGGGAAAGCAGTGCACAGCACATGCAAGGTTTCCCGTGGCAAATTCTCTCCCTGTTTTGACACTGTAGTGTATTTGAAGGGCTAAGGCTCAAACATGAAGACTCAGACAAAAAAAAAATTACACCTAAAAGGGCCAAACGATCAATTCTAAATTCATAGGGTTCTCTGTCTGGGCTTCCTGCATCGTTCAGCAGCCTGCCCCTGTAACTTAAAAAGTATCAATTTCTGTAACTGCTTGAAAATGCTGAATTCTGTCCCTATTCTGAATTTTTGGATGGCTAGAAGCAGTACAGACTGTAGAGGGGTTTATCAGAGCCAGTGTAGTCAGCAGCTATAAAAAACATGCTTCACATTCCCAAAATACAGGGAATTAAAATAAAACATGACCAGGTTTTGGGGTGGGATTGCCCTAATCATTTTCAAATTGAGTGAGAGGCTCTCATCTTGCATTTACAAATAATGAATTCAGGTTTCCCTCTTTGATAAAGACACTCAAGTGCAGGCCTTTCCTCTCTATGCATGTTCCCATTGGCAGTTCCTTGGAACTTCATGGAGTCTCAACTGCTTTCTGTAGAATTGACAGATGTCCTTCACTCAATCTTTTGCCAGCTCCCTCATTTTCCCTCTCTTAAGACTTTTGAATCTAGATGGTAACACTGCACCAAAAAGGAATTCCAGTCCTGCCCCGCTTTCAGCTTCTACTTTCTTTACTTCTCCCCCAATCTTCCATGCTTTCTATTTTGTTTCAGTTCATTCCCAGTTTGGGAAATACAAGAGATTCCCATTTCCGTATTTTATCTCATTTTTATTCTTTGGCCCCATTCAACTACAATGCTCATCTCTACGAAGTGCAGCATCTCCTGAGCAGGAAGGAAAAAAAAAAGACAGGCCTCTTAAATGAGAGTGCCGTATAAAGTCAGACCTTGTTAAGAAGAAATGGGAGATGACAGCCATTTTCAGGCATAAGCATTGACAGAAAGCCAGGCGCTCTGTGTTGATTTCAAAAACCCTTTGTTACTGGAGAACATTTTTTACATTCCCAGGTGCCAGTCCTCCTAGTGGCATTCTGTATCAAATCCAAACAATATTCTGAGATGCCCTTCATTTCTGATAAATTAGCATAGATATGTTAATATGACTGTGACTCTTTGTACTGTGCCGAAGGCTTTTCATTAGCTTAACTGCTGCCACCTTTTCTGAGTCCAGTCGGGCTTCTTTGTCATTAAATATATGCCCTACCGAAGCCATCTCATCCAGGCAAACCTGGCACAAGCTGCAGTTGTGTTTAAGTTCTCTTGCTCTGGATTTCGTCATGGGTGGCTGGACCATTTTCAACCCCAAGTTGAGGAGCGACCTGCACTCCCAGCTGCCCAAGACTGTCCTGTGTGCAAGCTGCAATATGTGTTAGCATGTGAGGTGCTAGGACAATCTCAAAGGACGATACATACGCCAGGTCTAACCTTTCTACTTTAGGATAGAAAACATTTAGAAAACCATCATTTTAACATCATAATGTTGAGCATTTGCCTGGAGTGCACAAGGACACCATGTGTTTGGCTTCTTTACACAAAAAAAATATGGATTTTTTTTTTTTTTTTTTAACAGAGTTAAGGCCATGTAGGCCATGAGATTTCCCCCCTCGATAAGCTTCGGCACTGAAGTGCCACAAGCTACGTGCACTCGATAGCCACCTTTGTGGCTAACCTATGGTCTGCATTGTGCAAGGTATGAGCACTCAACAGCCATGAGCCGAGCTGCAAGACACGGGGGGGTTTCTCTTTACCAGCTCTCATTTTGCTAAGCAGTGTTTCTGGCCATATATGCTTTGCGCAGGGAAACTTTTGTAGTGTTTGCAATATTGTTTCAGAAATGGTTTTATGATTTGTGGCTTCCAGAAAAACATATTCCAATAAAACAGCTTTGACACTTGCTTCACCTGGTTACTCAAAATATTAACATCTCTGTTGAGTGAAGGTATGGCAAGTGCATCGAGGACATAGTAATCTTGGGCACTTCCTCTTTCATCACAGACGACTGACACAGAAATTGTTCCAGCTAATTTCTTTTTTTCCCCCGGCAACATGGTAATCAAAGACTTGAGGGAGATACTCAGTACGCAACCGTTGAGATGTTGGCATGACCCCAGGAGATTTTAGGTTTGCTTCAAGGTAGTGATACAGAGTTGGGTTATCAAGATCACTGAGTGCCACATTAACACATGTAAATGCTCACACCATGGAAAAAAAAATAAAAAAAAGAAAAAAAGGGAAAAAAAGGAGTCTTGGCGGCCTGTTTTGGGCCTAATCAAGTGCCTGTTTTCCTGTGGGGTGCCAAGGCGCAGACCCGGGCTCTCTCCTCACCACGCGGTGGGTGGTCAAGATGGACGTTGTACTTCCTTCAGCACAGCCGTGCTGCTGCTCTCCATGCCGCTGGCACCATCACTGGGGGCGTGAAATGGCATTTTACACTGAAAATGATCCAAACTGGCTGATTTTACCTCCGCCATTTCCTAGGACGAAGCGGGCAAGGAGAGAGAGATAGCCATTTGGAAACGAGGGGAATAGGGGAGAAACGGATACCTTCCGCCCCTTCCCTCTCCTCCCATCGTACAAAAGCAGGAATTAGGGGTTTGTGGCAGTGGCCATGATAGGGTTACATGCACCATTTTTCTTAGGTTATTGGTGGTTTCCTGGTCCCTGCCCCTGGCACTGCCTTGTGGTGGCAGGGCTATAAGGGGAAGATGGTGGCACCTGCCCCTGCTGGGCCCGTTCAGTGGTTTCAGGTCTCCTCCCTCATGGGTGCCAGAATTTTCACTCTTGCCCCCCATGGTCAGCGGGTTGGTGGGGGAGAGCCTGGAGAGCAGTCGGGGCTGGGGCTGGGCACACACAGGGGGAAGTGAAGGAAGAGCTTAGAAATGGGGAAGAAAATGCTGAACTGGGTGTGCCTGTGGGACAAGTGCCATGAAACGCACACAGCCCAGGAGTATCTCCTTTTGTTTTGGAAAGGTGAGCTCCCAGGGTGGCTTTTCACCATCCCGGTGCCCTGGCAAGTACCCTGGCTTCTCACGCGGGTGTCCTGTGCACCCCGTGAGCGAAGGGAAGAAGATGGGAGGATCGACGGGCAAAGCGCAAGCACGGGCAAGGCCCATAGTGACGTCTCTGTTGGGTAGGACCACCCAAATAATGAGAAGTGCAGGAGGAGTTAACATTTAAAGATTTCCCTGGGATTTAAAGCTTAGTTAAATGTGCCCTTCTTAAAAAAAAAAAAAGGAAGAAGAAGAAGAAAAAAAAGGAAAAGTTTTCTCACTTTTTTGATACCATACTCCTGTTATCATGATATTAATAATTTTGAGGACAGTGTGGAAGACTGTACTAAGCTGTTGCTGTGTCAATTACACAGAGCTGTATTTTTGTGCTCATTATTATTCTTGGATGTCTCTAATTTACATCTAAATGTACTGACTAATTTTGATTCAATCATGTCAAAAATGATAGGTCATGTGTGGGAGGAGATGACAGTCCTACCATCAGGAATTGCCAGAATGTGAATTCCTCGGGGCAATGATTTAATGCCCAAGTCAAGCAGTGCTGTCAGAATTGGAGGCCAAATTATGACACATTATGCTGTACTATGGACTTGCACATACAATACGTATGAAAAAAGTGACTGAGATTGGAGTTATTAAACTCTGCTTTAACCACTGCTACATTTCCTTCTCACTCTCACTCTTCCCCCCACCCCAGTCTTTTTTTTTTCTTTTTTTTCCCCCTGCTCACCACATTTGTTCAGAGGTACTAATAATGGTACAGAAACCTCTTCTGTAACAACCAACATCCCAAGCCATTCCGAACAGCAGTGTGTGATTAAAGTGGGTGATAAAATAATGGCACTTGATGTACATTTCTGCTTAGCCCTTCTTTAAATCATTTACATTTTTTTAGCAAGCTACATGTCAGCGAGATGTTCCGTGAAAGGGCAAGTTCTATTCCTTTCCGTCTGTTTTTTTTTTTTTTTTTTTTTTTAAATTTTCCCTGAGACATTTTTTTTTAAAGGAAATTCACTATCTCTAGATAAAGCTGCTGAATAACCTTCAGCCATTCCAGAGCAAACCATGGGAACTGATTTGCATATTGGACAACTCTCCCTAATTATTCCATCCTTTTGGCTGTTGTTTAGCTTAAGGGGATTTTTCTGCCAGAAGTGTGATTTTCTGACAATAAATGTTTATTTTTCTGCCTGATCTTTTAATACTGGAGTAGAAGCCGTGGAGTTAATTACTATAAACACAATATGTGCAGTTCTTTGCATATTCATATTACACCAGTGCCAAGGTTAATATCTTAAAATCCCAGTTAGATTCACTGTATATGTATTGAATTCAGTGATCCTACATTTTTCGTCATCAATCATCGTCCTAAAATGGTGCATTAAAATATAAACTGTGATATATAACTGATAAGTCAGTCAAAATAATTGTGTTTTCCCCACTGCTTGGTTAAGAGGGCTGTTCAGCTATATAAAATCACTTAAAAAATCGTAGTAAGATGACATTTCAAATCATTTGTCTGAGGTGTTCTGCTAATTGATTTTATTGGTGCAGGAGTGAATATTTTTACAGAGCATATCTTATTTTTGCAATATTTAAACAAAATCTTCAGCCTTTTTTGGATATACTGGAAATGAGCGGTGTTTGTCTCTGTGGCAAACAGAATATTTTAAACACTGCTTAAAAATGGCTGACATTTAAGCCTATAAACTGAGAATGGGCACTGATTAAAGAGACCATTGCTCATTTTGGAAAAGATCAGTTTGATTGCCACCAATTTGGGTCATTTGGATGGATGGATGATGTGGATGAAGTGCTGTGACATTTTCAGAGAATGTTTAGAATGCTGTTCAAAAACCTTCAGGCTTAGTGTTCACAAAGCCCCAAATCCTGAGAAGCAGCCTCAATCCACGCAGATCTGCTGTGCTGCAGACACATGGCTTGCCTTGCTCGTGCCTTACCTCTGTGGGATCATTTACAATTTGTCGTGTCTCAGCTTTCCCAGGCAGGATGGGGCTGAATGCCAGCCTGGGGTCTGTCTTCACATCCCAAGTGACTTGTGCCCCCTCACAGCTCTAAATGCCTGACCGGTGCTGGAAGCAGAAGAGGTTTCCAACATGGATTTGGGTGTCTGTCTGCTCTCCTAACTAGTGATCCATATCTCCTTTGAGGCCACAGGAGAAGGAGGCATCAGGATAGAGGGAATGTTTGGGCCAAATCTGCCAGCTGGATTGATCAATCCAATTTACATCATTCCAAAGCAAGTGACAAGTGTTATTTTGCTAGGAGGACAGTGTATTACACCCAGTCACACAAATGTAAAATAATTGCTCAATATGCAAAACAGCAATGAAAGGTCCCTCCATCTTTTGGGAGGGTTTTCAGGCAGTTGTGATTGTTCCCAAAGTCTCAGGATTTGTGGTTATTTATGTCTGTGCCAAAGCTGCAATGCTGAATGATCCAAAGAATGGTACAGACAGCAGTAGAAATGAAAAATTCAATCCAATCAAATTCATTTTTCCTGGAGGTCACTGTCGGAAAATAGAATTTTTCAGGACTTGGAAGAAAATGAGCAGGAAGTTGAAGGGGCTGGATTGGATGTTGGGATTGTAATAGGCAACAAGATGAGTCTACAGATCTGATTTCACTTCTTCAGACACGCAATCAAAATTTCTCCTTGCAGTGACATGGAGTAGAAATGAACCGCAGCCAACTGGATTTCATACTTCAGCTTGCATTTCCGTGAATGTGAAGAGTTCCTATCGTTGATAATTAAACTTCAAAGCTAACACACTATTAAATGAATAAAGCTATTATTTCAGGCTGTATGGCCACAGAATCAGCTGGCTGACATAGTGAAGGCATTCAAGATGGCTATAAACTTCATTGCTTTTCAAACAAAAGTAAAGGTTTAGAATATATAGCAAAATCATCAGGAATACCTTAATCTTATGAGGTTGGCAGGTTTTGTGCGTGTATGCTTGAATGTCTATTTTCAATGCTTAGGAAAAAACATGAAGAGAGCCAATCTTGCTGACTTCTGCTTGTTGTGGGGTTTCTGAAAAGTCAACAGTAGCAGTAGTTCAGTCACAGACTCAGAAAGATGGAAAAAAGAAGGGAGATCACTGGGTAGAGAAGAAAGCCACAGCTCAGTAGACCATCATGTCATTTTGGATGCATTTGAGAGAAATGTATCTTCATTTCGGAGACACGTAACCTTGCACTGTTTTGGAAAGCTATTTTCACACTTCTATCCATCGTCCTACATTAAAACCCAAGTCCATGCTTTGGATTTGGATTCCAGCTCTGGAAACCAATGGTATTTTGCATAGGGACCTATGCCAAGTCTGTCATTCCATTTTTGCCAATCAACTTAATCCTTCTAACTCCTGATGTTCCTAGAATTGTTGACGGATTTTACCATTTAAATTTTTTTGTTTCACAAATAAAATTAGACTTCTCAAGTAGGTCAGTCACTGGTTACCTACAGTCTTGTTTTTTACAGGTTAAGGTAGAGGAAGAACCATGACAAACACAGGGATGTTGTTTAGATAGACTGCAGATTTAGTAACACATCTGGGAGCTATCTGACAGTAAGTTGTTCTGAACAGACCATTCCTCCTTCCATAATCCATTCCACCTGTTGGAGGGCTGCCATCAGGAAGGCTGGCCAGTGTGGTCATTCCAGCTTGTTTTTTTGACCATCTTTTCGATGTAGGCAATGGAGCTATGAAGAAAGGAGTGGACAGCAGCTGCTCTCGACTCTGACCACTCTCCCCTTTGACCGTTCTGTTTACCAGCTCACTGGGTCTGTGATCGGGCTGCCACACACTACTCCTATCACATTCTAAAAAATAGAATATCACCTTCCAAGCTCCCTTCTGAGTTCTCCAAAGTGACTTTCCTCAATCTGTTACACTCCTGATGCCATCCCAAAGACTCCCTGGACAAATGGAAAGGAGAAGAAGAACTTTTCCTTGGCCTGTAAGAATGTGCCTTCTATTAATGTGCCTTCTTCAGACTTTAGCATTTCAAACAAACTATAACACAGTATCAACACATATCTGTATTTTTTGCTCATCTACGGATATGTGTTTTTGTTTTGTGCAAGCCTATAAGATGGCAGGATTATCTGTGCTAGTCACTGACTTAATGAATTTCTCATTGTTTTCTCCCTCCTTTTCTGCCTTTTTTGGTTGATCTGCCATGAAATTATTCTATTTCTGTCATAGGTCAACAGTAAATGGTATTAGATTTATTCATAGCTGTTGGCATGGCCATAGTTCATTACATCCATTTAACTCTAGCCATCTAAAAGTCTAGATAGTCTAGACTAGTCTTCGAGTCTCTTTCCATAAGCAGCTGAGAAAGATGAACACATTCAGAGAGCAAACCACACATGCTGTCTTAGAAGCTTATCTAGGTGTCATGAATTATGTTCTGTCATTTGACTGCACAGAGAGTCAAGATGATTAAGGCAGAATGGTCCTGATTCCCTCTTGGGAATACTTGTGACAGAACTACAGAACCTTAGAGATTATTTCCATAGTGCCAGTTGGTCCAACTCCAGCACTTCTCACCTAAAACACCCCTGCAAGACTACAAGTTAAAATATATATTGAGAATATCTGTGAAAAACAAACTTGAATAAATTCTTAGTTAGTCCATGTCAAATAAGAAGAGATTTCAGGCATACTTGGTCCTCCCTTTCTTGGAATTCCTGTGCAATACGATAGCAATAATTCTTAGAGATGGAATAATTTTTCAGATACAGAGATATAAAACTTACATGATACAATTTTTTGTAAATCTGGCAAACTACTTTTTTTGATTCTTAAGATTAGATAAAAGTAGACTGAAAATATGGAAGTTCTGTAACCTGAGTGATAGGATCAATATCAGTATCCATACGACTGCTTCTGATTGACCAGAAAAGACGATCTGTAAATGTCTCCTATCATATTTTCATCTCTTCTCCCTATACGGCTGTCAACTGTCACTGTTATCAGCCATTTTTTTCCATGCCAAGAATGGACCCAAAATGCCCTTCAGTGAAAGGTGGACAAAGAGTAAGGAGAGTTTGGCAGAGCATTTGGCTTGGTCGGAGCTATTTTTGTGTTCTTTTCATAACATAGGAAGTCTCTAAGGAGGAAGGATATTTTGGTGAAAAAGAAGTCTCTCTCTCAAAGTAGGAGGACAAATATGCAGAAGAAAGGGTGTCCACCATTAGGAAGCTATCCTTTAGTGTGGTGGGGAGGACAGTGCGAAAGAAGTCAGCCATGGCTAGAAAGGGACATTTGTAAAAGGGCCTATACAGAAAGTGGCTGTTAGGAAAGGACATGGAGGATGGGTATTGCTTGCTGATGGAAAGAGGGAAAGATGGCATGTAGAACTTCTTGGTAGAAGACAGGTTCAACAGCATTTGGTCCTTTTCCTTTTATCCATTTCCCTACCCACATGGTGTGGAAAACCTGTTTCTACTGGTGTATAAAAGCACTCAAAATTAAAGCCTATTATGAATATGGGAGGGAGGCAGAAATGGATTTTCTTACATGTGTTAATGAAATAGAATGGTCCAGCTACATTCTGGCACTGGTATTTTTGAAGAATGGAGTACAAAAATATATATTTTTAAAATTATGTATTTCTATACAGAAATCTTTCCTGTTTGGCATAGCAGTAAGATAAGTTTATTATTCAGGTTCCAACAAATGCTGTTTTCCAGATGTGACTTCACTAGTTACTCCAAGATATTAAACTCTCAGTGCCCTCAGATTTGACACATACTTGACATATAAACACCATTACACAAGCAAAGTAGAAATTCCTCACAATACTGATTTAATAACATTGGAGTGATAAACCTTTAAATTAGTTGAAGGTAATATGAATTACCAATAACAAATAACGTACTGGAAACTGCTGTAGCAGGACAATAGCTGTGGTATAAAGAAACACAAACAAGGAAAGAAAACAAAATAGATGGCTGGAGTTTGATTTGATGTGTAACTATGTATAAGACTTTGCATGTGTGTAAGTTTTTGCATAAGCATTGGTTATGCCCTATTATTTTGAATAGCTGGTAATTAAAAGAAGATTTTCCAAATGGCTGATATGATTTATTGGCTTAGAGTAGTCCATGAACGCCAATGATGCTGTTGATTTCTGTCATAATCACAAGTTGAGATTTGGGAGGGCTTCCTTGGTTTGGCTTGCTCTGTGATAAAGTTGGACTGATTTAGCACTTTCTGCCTTCTTTCTACCTTTGTATGAAATGAGTAATGCTTTTGTTTCTCCTGCCAGACTTTACTGATTGATTTACATTCAGGAAAAATGGGTCCCTGCGGAAATAACAGTTATTAATTTCCAGCACCAAGGCTAAAATATCCTTGATATCATGATGATAAAGAATAGCGTGGGTTAGAATCACTGTGGCATAGCATTCACTATGACTTTTTTAAATGTTAATTTGGTCTCTTAATTTGACCTCCTGTTAGGCACTTTATGAAATGAAGATAAAAATGGAAAGAGTAATACATTAATGCTTCATCCACTTAATGAAATAGGATTTCCTTTGTGATTCCATATAAATTAGCGTATAACAGCTACTATTTTACCTGACATAATAATAGAGATGAAATTAATTCTCTTTTGTAAAACCCTGCAGTTAATTTTGAAATGGTCACTTTCCCCTTGTGGATTACTGTATTTTATTATTGTCCAAAACACCTAGGTTGTATTTTTACTTTGTGCTGTTTTCTACGTGGAGTACTTGTTTTTCTCCTGTGTCTGCTGCCCCACAGATGTGAAGAATGCTGTGGCTTAATATATGCCAAGGGGAAGATTAATAACAGTACATTCCTCATACAGCACTGTTTTGAGTTGGGTTGCACAGGTCACTATATTATTTCACTTTTTTCTTTTCCTAACTCATGGCGAGTGATTAAGAGATGGAGGGAGAAGAGAGGCTTTGGGTTCTGCTATTCTTTCCCTCCCAGCCCCACAGGGAAGAAATAATTTGCACCTGAACATCTTTTTGTCTTCATGGCTTGCTGTAAGACATCCAGGTTTGAAGGCTGCGCCCTGTGGGTATTAGCCATTGCCCCCTGAAGTCAGTCAGTCTTTCCGTGGTGCATATATGATTGCTGGCATCTCAACTGACACGCTGGGGACTGAACCAAGGCTCTCAAAAGCGTGAGCAGCTACAGCTTGAGCTGAAACTCTCTCACCCTGGGTGGTAATTGATTCTGTGGCGCTAGCACAGGGACAGACCCGTAGCGCACACTACCATGCCTTTGTGTTCGAGGACCTTTAGGGCATCAGCACTGATGTTCCTCCTGAATCAATGCATTTCAGAGCAAAACAAACAAGCAACAAATTGATACAGGTTGAAAAGACTGTTTTGGGGACAGAGATACCATTTAAAAGGAATTAAATGTAGTTGACTGTATGTGTTGTACTGCATTATTGCTCTGTGTTTTGCTGATGAGCCAATTACACCATGGACTGAGTAAGATTTCTCGGTAACAGTTTTGCACTCTTGCAGTTGCAGTGGAAACACTGAAATGACTCTTCTTTCTCAGCCACGTGGGATCAGAATAAACTCATTCTACCACCATGGGCTAAAGGCAGCTCCTTTTAACATGAACATGCTTTCCACTTCTGGCAGTGGATTTGACTTGTACCAATTCTGTACATGGTTTTGGTCGAGTAATAAATTCCCACTTATTTAGTGCAGTGTTCTGCCTCTTCTTTTGCATCAGCAGGACGTTTCCATTAATGTACAACCTTGTATTCAGTTGGGACCAAGTAATATTCCATGTGTACTGATTTTAGTCCATTAAAATATTACACATTTTATATTTTTAAAAGGAACCACAGGAAATTTAATTCTTTCTTTCTTTGAGTTTCATTATTCCTGTATCAAAAACCATATGTGGGTTTCTGCTCTTTGTTTGTTGTAACATGTGGCTGAAAAATAATATAAAATTGGGACTTAATTGGAGTAAATGTTTGGCAGAGAAGCTGCATCTGGTTTAAAGGAAAACCAAACATCTTCCTCTCTGAAGACCATAAGGCCCTAATCGTGGTAAAATGAGGCTTTAAAAAAATTGCCAAACCATTTAGGTAAGTGAGCCTATGAATGCAAGGTTTAGACCTGATTCTGATGTCACTTGCATTGCTAAGAAAACATCAGGAGCTTCACTGGACTCGGTGGAATTAAAGTAGTATAAAAACCATTAATGTGAGATCAGGCTCAGGTCAATTATTTGAAATTAAGAGGACTGCAGTCCAAGATCTGCCGTCTTTTGAAGTGTAACGGCTCAGAGGACCAGGACCCAACAGCTTTATATGCTCTGCTTGGAGAATGTGCTTCTGGCCTTTTAATGATCAGCAAAAAAGAAATTGAAAAAGAGTTTCACCCTGTGGGCTGGCTGGAAGATAGGGGAGCTGGCCAGACTGATCTTGCCAGTTGTGGCCCACTAGCTGGCACCTAGGCAAGGCAATGCTTGGGCATCTGTTTTTGGCCTTATTTTGCATCTTTTCCTGCAGAGTCCTGGACTTACGGAGGGTTTGCTTTGGCTTGGGCAAAGGGTTGGCCAAGTCCATGCAAATGACAGGCATTCCCTCCTCCGAGTGAAGAGTGCAGTCTTGGAGCAGCAAGAAGAGACAATCCAGAGTGTGCAAGGCCCCCGATTAAGGTACTAGGCTAGTGTAAGAATAGAAAGAAAGGGAACAAGTACTTCTTAAAGTGTAGCTTTCTATTGTTGGAAGTGTTGTTTTAAATTAAATGTGAGCTACCACTCTCTGCTGGCATCAAATATCAAATCAGCTAGAATCATTAAGGAGAACGGCAAATTTTGGTGCCCTCTCTTTCTGTGTATCCTGAATTTCTTTTAACACCAGACATATCATTTTAACTGTGTGTGTGCATCACACACCAAACTGGTAGTGTGATCAGGGCAAGAGGTAGACGGGCTGTTTCACTTCAGGAACACTGACTCCATGCTTTCGGCAATAGCAGAGCGTTCCCAGGCCAACCTCAGTGCTTTATTGTGCCCCTGGCATTCAGAGTGAATATCCTGAATCTGTTTAAAGTAAAACAAGTAAAATTAGTTAGTACTTGTATATGGCACTTCCCAGCTGTGGAATGAAAGTCATGTTTTTGTGTGGAGAAAGAGGAGGCAGGGAGAAATGAAGCGGTTTGCCCACAGTTAAATACTAAGCTGGTAGCTCAGCCCAGGCAGAAGTGGAGCCTGTGGATCCCCAGTGTGGTCTCTCAGTATGGACATTAATACCAACATTAGTATTTCCATGTCAGTTTTTTTCCAATGAATATTTATTTTAATATATAGATGGAGGGGGGTTGGAGAATAAGTGTAACTCTTATCTTCCCCAGGGTACTGTCTTTAACCATTCATGGGTACATTACAGAGGAAGGCGGAAGATTTGTGTGTCAGTATGCTAATGGATTTCTTTATCACCCACTTGGATTTCAACCTATCCCACTCAAAACTGATCATTTCCAATAAACGTTCTGTCTCTGAAAGCTGTAAATCCTGAGTGTTAATTCAGTGAGGGGTGATCCAAAAGGAAAACAAAGAAAGGGTAAATGACCTACCCAAGAGGGAATGAAAAAAACTGACTACAGCTGGGTTCAAGTCTAAGTGAAAAATAGATTATCTCCTCTTCTGTGATACCACTGACGGAGACTGTTTCTAAATGCATTTCTCTGGGACTGCCAAAAGGTACTTAGATTATGTCAGACTTTTGGAAGAAAAATAAATCAACAAGGGATAAGAAACAGAGATTCTTATTACTTAAAAAAACAAACAAACTTTCCTTGCCGTTCAGGCCCAGTCTAGTTTTCCTGCCACTGAATGTGAGCAAGTCTTGTTAATTTCAGTGAATTCATGAAGTGAGAGATATTTTGTTCTTTTTATTTAGTTTGGATCTTACAATAGCAAACTAAGTTGTGTTTATGCTCACATTGCTGTATGTCAGGGCTACATTCAAATGGAGCAGCATTAGATTTTCAGTGCCAAAGGCTGAGGAAAGTATGGGTCACTGTGCTTTGAAAAGTAGCTTGCAGAATCAAGCAATAAAATGTCATAAAATGAGACACAGATCCATCTCTAAAGAATGAGAATGGCAAAATAAAGCTTTTCCCACGTTAGCAAGCTTTTCCTTCTCTTCAGTAAAGCTGTACGCTTGGAAAAGGAGAATGCTGAAATACCGTAGACCATCTACTGAAGCTGCTGCTTGAGAAAATGCAGTTTATTTTATTGATTTTTCAGCCAGAAAATTGCTACCTTCTCACAGTACCTGCTGAAAATAAAGTTTCCCTTGCTAGCATCAGGCAGCAGTGATCAATAACTGTTGTGAACATAAGCTATTTCTGAGTAAGTTGGCCTTTATAGACAGACAGGCATGTAATGAAAACAAAAGGCAGGGACTTTTCTTGAAGTGCAGGTGCTTAAAGGGCTGCTAGATCTCAGCCTGGATGGCTGGGAAGTTTTTAGGAAGTCAAGTTGCTTAAGAAGGCAAGTGACTTTTGTTGAGCATACAAAGGGTGGCCAAGTCCTGAAATGTGGCCTTGCTTGGGCATGGTGCATTAAAATGATCCTTCCTGTTTTTGAAGCTAAAAGTTGTAATGAACATTAATTGCAAGCACTCTTGCATGCTTGGGCTCCAATTTAGCCTCCATCTAAATTAGCTAAAAATCTATGGGCTTGATTTATTGCATTTGCAACAGTCGCACTAAAGGAAGGTAATTCCTTCTGAAAATGCCACATGCAGGCAGGAACAGGAAACCAATTAGGAATCAGTGGATGATAAATGGGCATTTTTACCAGCAGTTTACTTAATATCCCCATTAAATAAGCCTCTTTGCATTTATCATTTCATTCTCCCTCAGTCTATAAGGTCCTTTAATTGCTGCCTAAATGAGCCCTGTGTTTCAGTCCAAATTTAATCTTGGATCGGGAGAGAGATATCCTTTCCAATGCTTGCCTGCCCAGCTGCCAAGAACTGTCAGAAATGATCACATAACTTTGCACATTTCTCACAGTCTCATTGGAGAAATGTAAGATTGACAGAAAAAAACCCCAAACAAACAAAAAAACCCAGACCATATATTTGCTTTAAATTGTAAACTGTAGCGCAAGCAGTCCTTTTCCTCAATTGCATTTCCTGTATTGCTTTTTTTTAAAGTTGCACTAAAAATAGATGGAAGTTGTAATGTTGCCTTGTGCTTTTTCATTTTGCAAAGTTACCTTCAGTGGAAGTAGATGTGTGGCAGAACTAATGAAGTGTTACAGAGTTTGTGCAGCAAACAATTACTGGCTGGCTGTGGCTGGGCGGATTGGTTCCTGAACATGTGATTTGTGGGTGGAACATGGCATGTCCAGGTTAAATGCCAATAGAAAATGATAAAGAATTCCCGAGTGATTGCCTTAAACTGCCTTAAAACAGGGGGAAAAAAAGGAAAAGGAAAAAACAAATCTTCTCAGGCTCAGATTTGGGGGTCTAAGGGCTCTTGGAAAGCCCTTAATTGCCAGTTAAATGATCATGGTGTTTATTTGATTCCATGATTTCAAAAGTCTTCTTCTGGGCTTGGAACATTAGTGGATGTTCATAGAACATGTAGATTTCCTAGATGCTCCCTCAAACAACATTTTGGACATTCTCAGGCATTTAGAGGAAACTTATTCCTTGTTCCTGCAGTGGACTTTTCACCTGGGTGGTCCAGATGTCAGACCTCATGCCAAAAGTACAAAGCCTAATCACCCGTACTCTAAATCTAACTTATTTCTGAAAAATTGTCAGTGAGTAACAGGCCTAGAGGAGGAATAAAACCCAAATATTCACTGCCGATTAATCTTCCTACTGTCAAAAGATTGCATGTCTGCCTTGGTACAAAGAGCAAATCAGCACAAATACTTGTCCTTAATCCAGATTTCCCAACAGCTAGTTTAAAATATCAGGGAGAGCCCAGTGTTAATATTGGAGACACTTTTAACTAATGTCAATGGAACAGTCAAATATAAACCCAGCGGCTCAAATATAGCCTTAATAATGGCAAGGGAATCTCCCCAAAGAGAAAGAAGAATGACTCACTTGACCAGGCTGTCTTTCTGACACCGTAAAAGAAAAAATATGACAAGAAAAGAAAAACCTACTGAATCACTGGAGCTATGAGCGTAAGCAGGAGGTTCTAAGATATTTATTACATATTCATGCTTGCCTGATACTTTTCTTTCTCAAAACAAACAGAGCTTGTCAATGATAAGAGCATGGGAAACATCAAATGCAGCTCAAAAATACTTTTCTCAGTTCATTGCAAAGTGCTTGGGTATGGACACTGCCATGTGGATTCAAAACTGTAGGCAAAATCATAAACAAAAGGTAATGGTATTCTGTTGAGGAGGGAAATGATTGATGGGCTCCAGGGTGTACTAATATAAGATTTGTCTTATTTTACCATCTCCATTAAGGATTCGAAGGCGAGAGTAAGCAGGAAGTTATTTACATTCAGACATGATACGAAACTGTCAACCTCTGCCATTCAAAATCAGCCACCTTCGAGCATTTTTGTCTTAATGATTTCTTTAAATCATTCGTCATCATAGGGAGTCTGGGGAAAACCCGACTTGAAACCTAATATTTCAGATAATGAAGATGAGATTACTGCATAAGAACGCTGTACGAGGCTAGACCAAAGGCCCATTTATTCCTGCTTCTGTCTCAGAAGCAGCCAGTAGCAGATGGCTAGGGAAAGGTATAAAAATGGGGCAAGCATTTAAGGGTATTTTCCCAGGATGAGGGAGCTAAGGTGCCAAAAGACAAGATATCCTTATAAATAAATACTTTTGGCATCAGATAGGCTAGTCAGGGCTACTAGTGTCCTTCAGCTTCTGAAAATTAGTAAGCATAGTTTTAATTTAAAAAAAAAAAAAACCCAAACCCACCGAGAAAACCCAGTCATTCTAGGTGAGAGGAGTGAAATGCCATCATTGATCATGTCTGGCTTTGAAATCGACAAACACTGGAATGTTACCATACAATTATACCTGAACATTCAGAGCATAAATAGCAAGAACAATGGATAGAAGAGGTAATAAAAGATATTTAAAAGCATTTCAAGAATTCTATGTCTTGGCAGAATGAAAAGATTACAATGGGAGAGGACAATTGGAGAGACTGTGATAAAAGCATGTAAAATGATGAAGGGCATAAAATAAATGTATCATGGGCTTTTTAAAATACTTTTCTATAAGATAAAAAATACTGCCACAGAATGAATTAAAAGAAAAAAAAATAAGAAAGAAGATATTTTAACATATCTCACTGTAAGCAAGAAGATATTTTAACATATCTCACTGTTATGAGAGATGTTTGAAACATCCCATGATGCACCCATTGATAAAGTGAGCCTGGGTAGGGATGCGAACGTGTGACATTGTCTCTTTAAGCTACAGACATCTCACCTGACTAGAATGTCGAGGCTAACTAGGTGCAGTCTTTGACAGTCTTTGTTAAGCAGTTTTTCTGCTCCTCTCTGCCTTTTTTTGCATCAAGGAAAACTGCATCAGGGAAAAATAAAACTAATACTTAACTTGGTAAATATAATATTTATATGAATAATAATTAAATTTTGCTCTCCAAGAAGGCTTTGGGAGTAATTCTTTAACTAGACTTTCTGCTGTCCAGTTTTAACATCTAATAGGCCAATGTCTCTTTACCATGTAGCTTTGCTCTACCACATTTTTTGAATCACTTTAAGGCTTATGGTGGGTGCTGATATAGTCCCAGATTTCCTCAATGAGCTTAGGCAAGCTTGGTCTTGCCTTTAGGATAGGCCTAGGGACATTTTTTTCCCCACAGTTTCCCCCAGTTTCTGGACATGCCCCATGCAAAGGGATATAACCACTGTTTAGTATCATAAAACCTGCTGTCATGGCTTTACACTGTCCAGATACCCCTCTGGGATAGGCAGGATGAAGGGGAGAACATTGGCCACAACCTCCCAAGAAGATCAGGTCTTACACTACTTGAGTGTTGTCAACCACAGATGTGAGTGCAGCTAGTGCTCCTACTGTAATTTAACAGAGGAGACAACTGAAGTGTAGGGAACCCAGGACTGCCAGCAGGCTACGGCAGAGCCAGAAGGAAAAGCCTCGGCTATGGCACAGCTTTGCAAAGGCAGGATTGCAAGGTCGCTGGGGCAATGCTTGTGTCTTTCTATTTGTCCTGTAAAACACCACATGTCTCTACTGATAAAAAAATAATAAGGAAATGGCTTGTCAGAATAGGATGAATTTCTGTACAAAGACACTATCTATTATTGCCTGGACTTCTTTTTTTCTTTCTTTTTTTTTTTTTCTTGGCAGCAAAGCTGTTATGCTGATGTTGGCTAGTGAACTAGGAAAAATATAAAAAGAAGAAAAAAAATGCACAACTATTTAGTGTGCATCCTAAATATTCTCTATCATTTAATAGTTTATGTGTGCCCTAATGAAATCCTGCACACTGTACAAAGCAAAGCGCTGAATGGCTTTGAAAATATAGGCTGTGCCAGAGAAACACAATTAAGAGAAAAATGCTAATAGCCATTACATCCAGGGTGACATTAGGGGTTAAAAGTGCGTGTGTGTTTATGTTTGGATTTCAGTCCTAAACTTAGGGCTGAATCCAAACAATGCAACCTCATAAAAGCGGTGAATAATATAAGAAATCCCTTCCCAGTAAGATGTCTTTGCCTTTGAGGATGTAACTGTCATTAATTTGCAACAGCATATGCTGGCACTTTTAAATTAGTATTTGCCAGGATAATAATCTAACTAAAGAAATATAATGAGAAAACTATTTCTTGTACTTTTTTTTTTTTTTTTAAAAAACATTTGTCTGCAGCCTGACCAAACCACTCAGGAGTGAATGTCTGGACTGCATTCGTGTTACTCAGACATCCAGTTTTCATAAAGATTTGGTATATTTTCTTAACCTGTTCACCTTTCTGTTGAACACCTGTTATGTTTAAAATTAACAACTGATTTTCAGTTGTCCATACATATATGATTTAATTCAGTTAATATACAACCACTGCCTTTTTCCATTGTAAGAGTAAAACTCTTTCAGTCCCGGTGCAAGGCTTTCTGCTCTTGGGAAAGGGGAAGAGTTGACCATGGATGAGCACGCATCCTGACATTCTGCTCTTGGGAGCCACCACGTTGGAAGTAGAAGGCTTTAGGATCAAAGTCAATTGATCAGATTTGGTGGCCTAAAGATACAGGTACCATTCCTTGCCACGACACAGAAGAGTAGCTGTAGAGGAATTCAGTGAAGCTCTGAGGTCTTGCATGACAGAGTCTGTCCATGGGGAGTTCTAAGAATGGAGCTAGATGATCTAGACTTTGCTGTGCTGTGAACTATTGTGAAGAAAAGATCTTGTGTAAAATCATCCTTTTTGGTGCCTTGCCATTTGTGAGGGGAAATGCTGACAGTTTCTGTTTCTTTCATTTTTTGGTGTAAGAAAGGATATTGTCCCTCACAAAACACATGCTTCATATGGGGCTTGGCCAAGTAATTCAAATACTATAGTCTGTTACCTTTATTCCTGATTGCTGCAAATTGAGATGATATGGCACAGAACTACTGGGTAGGCTGCTTAGAGATGAGCCTTAATTTAATGCAATCCACAAGACTTTCATGACAAATACTGTATCCCCCCATATTCTATTTTGTTCCTATCCCTGAAAATCTTATCACACATGTAATCCTTGATTACAGATCAAGCTGCAGCAATTAGTAATCTGTTATGCTAACTATTATGCTTTCCCTCATTGGCATAGCATGATTAATAGTAAAAGGCAAGAGAGTAAATTGAGATTTTCCATAAACCATTATTCTTCCAAAGCTTGGCATGGGTTAGAAGAAATAGTTACGAGGAAGCATGTAGGGCTTTATATCACTGTTTCTCATTATAATCCTTTGTATTTTGCCTATTAAAGTACTGCAGCAAATCCATGGTGACTCAGGAATGTCATGGTTGTCAGTATGCTGTGCACCATGGCTACTCAGGACTCTGCAGCAGTGGTAGAAATGGGAATCAGTTCTATTTCTGCAACCCAGGTTTCCTCTTCTTGGGAAACTTACAGTCGTGTGGGACTTACACAGCAGAGCAAACGGATGTAGAGCCTCTTTGGCAGAGACGAGTTTGTACTGGAAGAATGAAAATAATAAATGCACACATGGCACAACACCACTGAATGGTGGTAAAATTCCAGTGAGTCTTGCTAGCCTTAGATTTCCTCCTTAACCAGTTGGAAAATCTGATTGATAAGTGAGGTCATGGAATCAGTTTCTGGGTATGTGCTTTTTTTTTTTTTTTTTTCATTGGGTTTGAATACATTATTTTTCCCTTCCTAAACCAGGAACAATGAATTTTTTACTATCTACTGTAATACCATGATTTATTCTTTAAACGAGTTACTTGATTGATGGGCTGAGGCCTCTATTATATCTACCCTAAGTAACTCTTCCACTCTGCTATGTCCAACTTCATGATTCTTAGGCCGCTGCTCAGATGTAGGGAGTTTCAAGGAAGGCAGTACTGTTTCCTGTGTTGTAGGTGAGGCATCTGGAATGAGGCTGAGAAGGGGGACAATCATTAGGCTTTCAGTCACTTTTATGTCAAAACACATCTAGAAGATTATTGCCAGTTGGTTTCTGGAGCAAGCCTGAGACCAGAAAGTCTTCATGCACTCAGGTTCAGAGGGAAACTCTGCAGAAGCTTTTGTTAGAGGTGTTTTTCATGAACTAAGATGGATTGCATTGAGGCAGGTCTTTTTATTGATTTATTTGGCTCTTTTTCATATTGAATTGTTTAATAAGCATAATACTTTGAAAATATGCAAAACTGTACTCTTCCATCTGATTTGCTTTGCTAGTTGTGTTTGAAATAAAGTGTTGGCCTTGCAGGATCAGTTACTAACAAGACACATATCCCTGTATCTCTCAGCTGCTAATTTACAGCCACCCCCTGACAGAGGTATGCAAAAGCATCAGTCACCCTCGGTGTTACAGCATGGCTATTCTGGGAGACTATGGGATGTGACTTAGTGGTATCAATCTGGTTTCCTCTAGATTTACCTGCAGTGTAGGGCATAATACTTAGAATATTTGCTGTCAGACTTAACAGAGGTCTGGGAGTTTAAATCATTATATAAACCACCACTCTGGGTTATAGCCAAGGGACCCAGAAAAAAAAAAAAAAAAAAAAAAAAAAAAAATTGGCTTTAGTACAGAGGGCCAAACATATCAAATAAACTGGCATCCTTAAAATGTACTAGGGCTATTAAAAAAAAGGGCTTTTAGATATTATGAAGTGGTGTGCTTCTCTTTTGATGTCTGCTTCTCTTTCATTTTTATTGTTTTTATGCAAAAAAAAATCCAGAGGGTCACAGGACAGTGGAAATATTCTTGTAAAGTTGCTCTGTCGTCCACAGAGTCACCCAATAGAGAAGAGCAGATATGACACATGGTTTAAAAGACTGGAATTCACAGTCTTAAAGGTGCAGTATAGACTATTTAGGTACATACATAGCCTGTCTTATGCACATGTGTATGAGTGCACACTTGCACAGGAAATTTCTTCTGAAGTCTTTTAGCAAGGTACTCTTACAATGGAGTCTTTGCCTAAAACCAGTGCTGAGAAATAATGGTATTTTGAATCATTCCTAAAGTTTTTTTTTTTTTTTCTCTATATTTCCTGCTATCCTTCTCTGAGAATCAGATTCTCAGCAGTGAGGGATTAAAGCCTCATGCTGTAACATTCATCCTTCTTGCTGAATGAATAACATGATTAAGGTATGTGGAGAAGTGGAGTGACAGTAGCAAGTTCCATAGGTACAAACCCCCTCAGGGGTTGTGCTGCAATATACAATGATTTATTTGGCAGCTATTTGCATGCAACACATGCCTGCTAACATTTCTCTGGAACTCTGGACAGTTTCCATGATGGAGTAAGCAGAAGAAGGCTCATTTTGGAGCGAGCAGGATTTCTTTTTGCCACTGCACAGGCAGTGCAAGGAATGAGCAGGATGGGATGAGGAACTAGCATATTCTGCAGTATTTTTGTGTATCACGTACACAAAATAGCACATACAGTCCTGTACTGCATGATGTGATACCAATCAACAGCACACAAAGTGTTATAGATGAGAAAACTGTGATCATGAGAGCAGACTGACTCGGGTTTGGACAGCAGATTCCTGGGTTAGGTGCAAGGCCTCATTGCCCCAGAGGGATTTTTTCTCAAGTTTGCTATTGGTTTAAGACCTGTTTTAGAAAATCTACTTATGAATTGTAAATTTTCCTTCAAAAACCTGCATTTCTGCTGTACGACTCACCACCTCACATATTATGTTGCATTCGTTATTTTAGTGTTTGTGTTAAAGAAGAAAATGATCTTATCCTCAGGAATGAAAACATTAGGAAAAAAAAAAAGGGAGATCCATAAAACAACCAGTTTCCCAGTGGGCCTTTTATACCTGAGTCTAAAATCTAGAATTTTCAAAACTTCTACACAGCTACTGTTTAAACTCTGCAGTTGCCTAGATTTTTGACATTCAGGTTTTCTAGACACTTGAATTCTCGTTCTGGGCATTCTCAAAGACATCTCAGCTTCGACAGTCTCAGCAGCTCAGAGGTTGTTTCATGCCTCAACTTTGGATCCTCAAGTGAGGTGTTCCTCCCGTTGTTTTTTCTGAGGGACTCAATCCAACAGATATTCCCCAAATATACCAACTTGATTGGCTTCTGTGCAAAATAGAGTTGCTGTGCACCTCTAATCCTCCATCCCTTGTCTCATTTCCTTCTCCTCAATCAAGTGGTTGAAGCATTTGTCTAGACTAGGTGAGAAACCTAAGGCCAGTTCCTCCCTATATCTATAGCCATTCAAAGCTCTTCTTCTATGCAGACTGGAAAGGCTTCCAAGGCAGCCTGAATCTGCATTCTTCTCTCTACAGAATATACAGAATAGCTTAATGGGAGAAGATTAAAACTCTCTGTGAACTCAGGCACAGGAATCCTATCATGCAGAAGTAAATAAGCCTGGTCCTTCCATTTTTTGGTATCTCATGGCGTCAAAACTCATGTGTTTATGACAGAAAGCAGTTGTCTCCTAAGATTTTAAAAGAAAAAGTCTAAACAGCTTTGCCTTCAGGAGAACATCCAGGGCTTTGAATGCCGTGGTATGACTGAGTGAGGACCCTGAGGCACAGAGAGAAGGAAGTAGTCCAGTTGGAGATACTGGCATAGATCTGGTGAGCTGCATCAGCATGTTAATATTCTAGAGTTATTCTGGCTTGTTTTCCTATGAGCAATATCATTTTACTGGAAGTGCAGAAGTGGCAGCACTATGAAAATAGAAGGTGACGAAAAAACATTTAGAGAGAACCTCTAGTTAGGGGGCAGTGACAATGTAAGTCTGGTTTGAAAGCTTTTTGAAAGCAATCAAGGCAGGCAAAGTTTATCTGCTGTCCCTGGAGATGTGGATTAAAATTGGTGCTTTGATAAAAATTAATATAGAGATTAGATTTCAAGATGAGGTAGAGCTAAACTGCTGTGGACAAATTGGCACAGGTAACTACAGTATATCATCTGTGAGCCAAATTTTATTCTCTGATGTTCTTTCTGGCTCCACTTGCTTTGAATGAAGTTTTCTGTTTTTGTTGCTTTGGTTGCATTTTCTGTGACTTAAATTTCCCTCTGTGCAAACGGCCAGGTGTCTACCAACATACATGTTCTGATTTAACAGCTGTGAAGATAATCTACAGATGAAATAATGTGTGTTTAATCAACTGCCCATTGGGCTATGGAAGAAAAGCTTTTTTTGTTGACTGCCTAAATATGTAATTGCATGGGAGACCAGAAAGATGAGTTTACGTCTCTTGTGCAAATGTATTTTTTGTCTAAATGTTTTGGAGGCGGAAACTTGGTCTGATCTCTCGGGTAAATACAATGCATTTTAGAACTAAAGATGAAAGATATACTAAAAAAATATTTTAAAGGAGAAGCCTGAATGTAGTAACAAGAGCTGACAAGAATCAGGAAGGCCTCCATGGCACTATCTTCTTCAGTGATCAAAATGCTCTAACTATGGTTGAACTTCCTTTGCTCAGTGCCATCATTTCACTTGCCTTGAAATAGGAACTGCAAGTGCTTGAATAAGTGATCAGAACATTTGTTTAACGGAGTCTCAAAGTGCCTCGCTGTTACAGTGGAAGTTGCTTGTAAGTTCATGTGCTGCCTCTCCTCTGGTGAGGAGGAACCACAGTGCTCTTCTCTGGCAGCCTCCATGGCTGCACGACAGGGCAGCGGGCTGGGAGATGCTGGGCTGGCGGTCATGGAGAGGCAATGAGCAAGTGCAGTCCTATTGCTGCTTGAATATACAGTTCCACCTTGTTTCTTGTGTGCCTTTACACCCACTTGTGCTGGAAAATATTTTTGAAACCTCTCTGTAAAGGTGAATCGGTTGTATTTCTTCTCTTTTTTATATATCCTCCAACACAACTGCTTGATGCACTACCAAGGAAACCCTTCCTTAAAACCCACTTGTTTTCTTGTATTTTTTTCCCTGTTACAGATTGAACAGAAAGAGATGGAAACGTTCAGCATCTGTTTTCCAGTAAAGCAGCTGTCTGTGCTCTCTTATTAAGTATGCCTTCATTTTGAATTGGTTCAACACTTAAGGCTTTGATTCAGCATCTAATTTGCTATTTTTTCCTGTCTTTTTAGAAAACAGGCATGAAGTTTTTTATTAACGTGACAAATTGGAGAAGACTGTCTGTTTGGTATTGGGTCTTTCTCTGTCTATATGCATCAAACTCCATTTTGAATATGGCCCTTGACTGCATTTTCTGGTGTCTCTTGATTCTGTGCTGACAGGAGAAATCCTTGCAGATGCTTAACAACAGAAGGTCATTTAACTTTGAAGATTATTTGGTTCAGTGAGTTACCTTTACAAGAGAGAAAAGATCTTGTCCACATCAAAAACACTTTTCTTATGTGGACCCTGTAGAGATGGCAATTATATGACGGATTTATGAGTTAGAGAGACAAAGTAGAACCAGAGAAGACACTTTTCAGAGAGAAAAGAAAAGACTGGGCAAAGCACAGGAAAGGAGGTCCCTGATCATGATGGAAGGTCATTTCTGCATGTGGATTTGCCCAACAAGATATAAAGAGCTTGCGCAGGAGAGAGGGAAAGAGGGAAAGAAATTCCATTATTTATTTATAGAAGAAGCCATCTGGGATCAGTAGCTTTCTGTTGAACTCCAACAGACGTCCCCAATATGGTTAAGAGAGCATAAAGAAACGAGTAGGTATAGGTAAGTTTATAACATGTTGTCAAGAACTATAATCCCATGTACTAGTTTGTCAATCTAACAGAATTAAGACAGAGTTGTTTGACCTATGTTTTGATCATTTTCTATAGATATGTTTTGGGGGAGAGGAGGGGCGGAGGACAACTATAAACCAGTGTAAGAAGCAGAATAAATCAGCAGAAATTTGATATGACTTGTGGCTGTAGAGTTTCTGTCTATTCCAGCAGTGAGATTCTGGAACAAGTTTCATATCAGAGTGGTAAGTGCAAAATATACATATTTATACATAGATGTGTATATTGTATGTATGTATATGATAATATATATTATATATTAAAATACACATGTATGTACGCTTAAATAATGTTAGAATCTGGTAAGTTTCTGAACGTGGTTATATAGATAGTCTGTGTAAGAGCAAGAGATTGGACTGTGGATGTAGGAGTTTCTTTCCAGTCTTGTGTTCCTAGGCACTGATTGCTTTTGGAACTCTACCACCTTTTTGTGTTTACTGGTTTCAGCTGACATGCCCATGAAGAGAAAATAGGTTTGGAAGCATAAGAAAGATTGTATTTAAAATTCTGAAAAGCCGTAGGATTGGCCTTGGTCTGGACTTAAACCACCTGTGGTGTTTATATACATAAGGAATGACAGGTAGGAACCAGTGTTTGAAAAATGTGCACGAAAAGATGACAATGTAAGAACCAACACTGGAGTGCGTTTAGACCTTGGAAACTTATGAGCACAGAGCCCAATACTGGCTTAAGGAGGACTTGAGCAACAGCTGGGTAGCTATCCAACTGAGAAGTCAAACCAGACTGACAGTGTTTAATAATGTGATTTTAAAATGAAACTATCACGATTTCATTTGTTCAGAATTTCTTTTTCTAAAATCAAATCCCATTTTCAAACAAACCCAAAATGTTATGTTGTTTCCTAGCAGGAAGGTAAACTGCAAGATCTGTAATTTTGGCTGAGTGAAATCTATGGCTCTGTCTTACTGATCAGGTAACTTTTAATTGCAGGCACTTCTCAGTGTACCTGCATTGCATTACATTGTAGGTAATGTGGCTGTTCATGGCTGCTGCCTCTCCAGAGTCAGTGGGTTGTGGTTCCTGGAGCTGCTTGTGAGATACTGCTGTGACTGTCACTGTCCCTCCTATATCTAACCTGAAAAACTGTAATTCTTGACAGGGAGTATTCTATTTCTTGGCTGTGATAAAATGCCTTTGCTATTGCCACAAAACAAAGGCATTTATTGCCTTTCTTTTTTGCAGGTGGACTGGCATGATGTGGGTAATACTAATGCTAACTTATTTAGTTTTGTGGACTTACTGAAGGCTGTCACAACATTCCCTCTATCAGTATATATGGACCTTTGTAATGCTCAGATGAATTCAAAGAGGACAAGCTTCAAGAAAGATGTTCTGCATTCTCATAGGAAGGTCAGTGGCCCTGTTTTCACTTTTCTTCCTCCTCCTGGTGACACAAGGCTTTCATGAAAAATATTGTGTTTTCCCATCTGGCTGAACCAACAGATTTTGCTATTTCTTTTGAAAGAGGAGAAGATCTCATAAATGAAAGGTGTAATCTGAAGAATCTGATCCTAAAATGTTGTAGGAAAACACATGAGAAAAGGATACAAAGCAAAAATGAAGGAAAGTAACTATGTCAGGACTGTTCAGTGATAGCCTAAATAGTGTTATGCAAAAAATTAAGAAGGGCACAGTTGACAAGGCATGAGATGTTGTGGTAAAAGGTGGGAATAGCCAGCAAGAAGGTGAATGGAGTGGAAATTGTGTGGATCAATCATATTACAAGGAAAGAGTGAAAATCCATGAATTGAATCCTGCCTAAGTGAATGCTGGTAATGCCACCATTAATTACCAGATATTTTCACATTCAAAATGCTATAGGCTGTTTGAAGCAGGCTGAACTACCTGGGAAATCACTGATGGCCTCTGACAGAGAGAGGCTCAGTGAGTGCCTATAGGGAGCTATCTGCCCAGGTAAGTGTCACTAAGTCCCCTCTCCATCATGCAAAAACAAACAAACTGGGCTGCTCTGTAAGTTCCCACCTTCTGCTGTTGTCTGCTATGCCACTCTTTTCTTTATTGCAAACATTTCTGTTTATGATTTCTGACTCTTTAGGGGGTTGTTAGACCCTGCAAGCCTCCTCTCTAGGGCCACCAAAGTAATTTTGGCTCTAGATCGTTTATGGAGGCAATGTGTCTCCGAGTGGATTTGTTATTGTGGGATGTGTGCATGTGGGTGCCCTCACACGCTCGTGCAGGGGAGCTGTGTGTTTTTTCGGCTGTTGCCGACCATGTGTCACACTGTCATAATTCATTTAACCTCACTAAACATAACTGAGAACACCTGTTTTCTCTGAGTGATCTTTTTTCTTAACATATGTCACAGCTATTATAACTATTTAGGGTCCTTTTTGAACCTCACATTTAATCATGATATAAAAATCCCAAAGTCTATTTTCTTTGAGAAAAAAAAAATTAAAATATTTTTCATTATCTTGTTTCTTAAAATAATTGCATCATGTTTTTGACAGCTAAATAAATGGATTTTATTAAACAGGATTATGGGCTAAGATTATTTAGTATTCCTTTTTTATTATCTAGTAGCCTCTGCTGGGAGCTGTGAGTTTCTTTTCTTCATTTCCAACATTGATTCTTGCATTAGACGGTTACATTGAATAATTAATATACTTCCTGTGATTGATGATTTGCATGGTCTGAATATTAGGTTATCAATCATGACCCACTTGTTCTAATGTAATCATATTGAAAACGTGTCAAAAGCTGTTTACCCAACAATGACAACGGGAGCCGTGATATTGAAGGTGCCTGATGCACTACAGCAGCAAATATCCTGGTTGAACATTCATAATGCAGAGATTATGAGTTCCTCAAATTGATGTAACAAAAGCCTGGAGCCCTTGGTGAGAGTTATCAACTCCAATAAGAAAAGCCCTTTTTCAGTTAGAAAATTGTACTGATTTCTTTGCCTTTTATCAGCTGCTTAGTGACTTTTTGAGCCTACAGTGTAAAGTAATTATGTTCTGTGCTGCACGGCATAAAGAAATGGAAAAAAAAAAAAGAAAAAGAAAAAGGAGTGTTTTTCAAGAAAAAGGAATGGCACTGCCTGCACTCGTTACTGGCAGGAGAGAGCATTGTTAAGGTTTGTCGTTGTTCGCTTTCACTAGATCACTACAAACACTGAAAAAGAGAGTTTTTCTTCTGTAGAAAGCATTAAAACAAACCAGAGCATTTTAATAGTCAGGATATAATGCACATTTCATTTGCAGTGTATGTGCTAGGTTGCAGATGTTTCCACACACCAGACTAGTTCCATATCAGATCCTATTACTCTTCACTCAGACCAAATACAGCGACTCTCACATTTTAGTTGTGCTTATTTTTTTGACCCCTTCTTTCTCATTTTCTGTGGAACTCAGATTGATATGGGCATTATATTGAGTTTTTTCTCTACAAATGCACAACTAATGGAAATATCCTGGGGACCAGAGCAGAATCGCTCACTTCAGACAAAGCTACACGCGATGCAGCAGTCTGAGGCACTGGACTTTGTTAGCCAAGGCAACAGCGCAAGGCGGCTCCCTTCAACCCCTCCCTGTCGTCCACTCCGGACTGGATGGCACTAGTGTTTTTCAGACTCCTTCATTCATACCAGATCGTGCAGTGATGCTTTTCAGACCACTTAACAGTGCTTTGTTTCTTGTATCAACCATAGGCTTTGCTGGGATCTCAGTTCCTCAGAAGCACAGCTGCTTTTAGCTTCACTTTACTCCAGAAGTTAGGCAACTTAAATTACAGGTAAACATAGACCAAATTCAGATTATTTGTTAATACTAAGAGTACCACAGTTTTGCCTGCGTATAAGGATTTTATTACTCCTGGCTAACATTCAAGGCTTATATGCATAGAGTTCTCCCCAGAGCGATCTCCCAAACCTGATTCCAGTTTTGATGGATAGTCATAAGAAGAAAGACAGTTGAATAATTTAAACACTCTGGAAAAATAAAGTGTAGGACTACTGTTTGCTTCCTCTCTTTCTCCTGTTAGCCAGCATTTGTCCCCCTGTCCCTCCAAAAGAGGGAATGTGTATACTATATAGTCTAAGTGATAAAACCCAGAAGGAAGGGAAATCTCGTGGGATATGACCACGGTCAAAGGTCCAGTGTTGTGATAACTTAATATACGGCAATATTAGCCTTGTTGTGTCTCCCAGTGCTTAGGATAGAGAATAAGTATGTTCTTTGTTATAGGAAAAAGGATTCCTAAAACAATTTGTAGTAATAAAACCACAGAAACGTGGAGCCAGAGACAGTGTAGATGGAAAAGACTGAGTCATCTGATTTCTCTGCCAGTGCAGGATTCCAGTGTGCGTTTTTAATATAGTCTCAGTGTAATACAGTTGCTTAGAAAACTATGCCCCAACCTGTTGGATTGGAGCATAACCACAATGATTCATGGATTTTATGATTTCTTGGCTAGAATCTCAATAATTAATTCAAAGTGCCTCAAACCCTGGCTCTCTGTAACTATGGGAAATTAAGCAAATGAATTTGGTTGTGAGAAAATTTGAGATGTTTCTTAACTTCAACAGACTACATCTTCTTCTATTACCTTTTGTCACATTAAATAAGTCCAAAACTGCCAGTTGGTGAGAAAAAATGTGTTATATTTCTTCCAAATCACAAAATTGCCCTGAGAATGAGAGAACATATAAAAGCAGTATGTTCTGATTTTTTTCATTTGTCCTATGTTCTTAAAGCTTTTAGTGAACTTTCAATCACATAAGTGATTTTGAAACCTTTTTTGTTATTTTTAAAGTAGAAACAGACACATGCAGCATTTATTGAAATTATTCCAGTAAAAGCATCTCCAAAAGGACTCCCCAGTATCTGAGACTCACAGTGGAATAATTACTAAGGTTAACAGTGTAATCTCTCTCTCTCGTGGATAACTGATTTTCCAGATATTTGAATACAGATGTCTTCTGATGTGCCATGATCTGTCTTGATTGCATCATGGTAGGTTTTTGAATGTCATACACTATTTGCGATTTAGTCCAGATTAATAGCATTGTACATAGAAGAGGACAGGAATATAAGATACTTAAACTACCAATCCTTTAAGCACTGTTTGCTTTAGAAAGCTTTCCTACAGGAAAAAATTGCTTGGCTTTCTGAATCATCATTTCTACATTTTTCTAATTAACATTTTTTGGTTATTGCCCCAAGACTAAAAGCCCACTAGTTTTCAGTTGTTTAGTTTCTTAGCCAGTAGTCAGAATTTTCCTTGGAAAGAAAAAGCATTTTATGAAAACCTTCAGTAAACTGTTTTTCTATGGAAAATATTCGCGTAGCCCTCCTCTGTGCACATCGCTGTAAAAATATTAGGGCAATATGTGCTAAGTGGGCGGCACAATTGTTTCAGCACACAGCACCCATCGCTGCAAATCGCTGCCAGAAGCAAATTACTCTAGCAAGCTATTCTCTGCTTAACATAATAGGACATAGCAGGTGTTGGGCTGCATCTTCAAAGGAGCAAAATGAGGCACTGACTGATTTACTGGAAGGAGCCATATAACCAAAACGTTCCTCTTCTGACCCACAACATTTATATTCCACAGAAAAACAAATCTGCCATCCTCAAGAGCAGAGCTCATGTGTGTGGAACACAAAACTTTCTGCACAACCAGAGATATATCTGATCTTGTGCTTGGAAAAGATCAGAATAGGCTTTAACTTTTGAGGGAAGATGTGAAACACATCTCTTTGACTGAACATTCCTCAATGCACCACAATTATAAATAAGTACAAACAAAGTCCATTCCCTGCTGACTCTGAATGGAAAAGAGCTGGAGAGAAGAAGAAAAAATGTCTGTATATGTTTTCTTTATAATTTTGGACTGCATTCAGACTTCACACCAGGCAGCTGAGAGAGAGGAACAGAGTGGGCCTTTCTCATATACATCTTACACTTAGAAAGAATGGCAATTTTCTCATTGGCATTGTCCAAAATGGTCTATTGACCCTGAAGGCAGGATATTTTTAGGTCTGACTTCATGAGCAGTGAGAGCTTATTTTGCAGGTGAAAGGATGAGGAGCAGCTAAGTAAGGCAAAAGGTGATTTAACCCATTCTGTTTTGCAGAGGCAGCACCGCGGCTCTTGGCAGCGAGCAGATGGGATTTCCTGATGCCTCTTCACAACAGGGACCTGCCACTGAATTTCCTTGAATTGTTCCAGAGGCAGCAGCTTCCTGCCAGTGCCAGAGGACTGATCGTGCTGTTAGGTTTCTGAAGCATGTGACAGCCACTTTATGTTCAGCATCACTGACGCCACACTAATGTGACAGAGTTCTCTTATTCTCAGTGTCCTTGCAAGCCCCATTGATACTTGTCATGACCCTAAGTGGCATGATCGCTGCCGAGAGGGCAGTGCGATATCTCTGTGTTGCTTTGTCAACTTCGTCATAAATAACAGGAGATAAAACTGGGCACCATGCTGCACTTAGTAATTTCTTTGACAGAGAAATATATTTCTTAATATTCTCCTTCCCGCTTTCTACCTCCTTCCCTCCGACAGGTTCTTCGTGGCAATATTAGGATAAATGTACCTGTCAGTTTTGAATTGTCACTTTTTGTTTTTGTAGAGCTGTCCCAAAACGCCACCCGGGAGCTGGAGGTACTAAAAGAAAGCAGGGGTCTCATCTGCAACGTGAGCATCCGCAAAGAGGAGCCTCATCCCACGCCTCAGCTCCCCTGCGCTCACTACTTCTGGGCACGCTGCCACATGCATGGGGTGACCGAGGCAGCCTCAATGCTTGTGGTAACACCTCAATGCCACACGCTGACACCTCTTCCTTCCCTCTGGCCCTTGGCAATGAGAGGAATGAAGCAGCCGCAGCCAGGTCAGGGGGCCAATTCAGCATGCGCGTGCTGGGTGCCACAGGGCCGCAGCGGGGCAGGAAGGGCGCAGGGAGCCACCACCTGCGAGCGCCCCGTGAACTGCCCTGGCAGCCCTGCGCCCTGCCGCGATGGGCGTCCTCGCCGGCCGCAGCCGTCTCCGGGAGGCCCCGGGGAGCAGGGCTCTCCCAGGACTAATTAACGAGCATCCACAGAGCGCATCCTCATTACTGCCACAGCGCCGGGGCCCTTCCTCACTTTGCACAACATCAAACGTATTAGCTGGCGCGGGGGGTGGGAGGAGGAGCGCGGGAGGCGAGTGCTGCCCTCGCAGGGAAGCGACATGGACCACGAGGCGCGGCGCTGGCCTCTCGGAGGCTGCCACAGGACTCAGCGCCGCGTTCAGTCAGCCTGGGTTTCCTCCGCTGGGACGCTTTGCCTTCGGTGCAGGGCTCCCGCTTCGGAGGGGTGCGAGACTCCCCCTGGGAGCCAAACGCTGCGAATAATGAAGAGCTCGTGCTGACGTGGTCCGCCTTGATTTGTGTTTGTTTGCGGCCGCCGGCTCTTTGTTGGCACGCATAGCTGCCGAGGCACGTGCGTTTTGTTTCCCTCATGTGATTCTCCCCGCCAGTCAGCACGGCTGACGCTCAATTAATCCCATCAGTGCCCGGCACGGGCCCCTCGGCGGCCCTGCACTCGCACCACGTGCCGGGCTGCAGCAGCGGCAGCCGGGGCTCCGTGCGGGAGCCGTCGCCTCCGTGGGCCTTGGCAGGGGCACGGGGGGCTCGCGTGTTTGGGGAAACGCTCAGCAAACAAAGTGCTCCCTCCCACCCACCCAGCGGATTCAGCGGCGTGCGGAGGCCGCCGTCTGAAACGGCAGCGTGACCAAGCGCTGAGGTGAAAACGTGGTGGGTGACCTGCTCCGGAGAGCTCGTGCTGCCGCCGGTGAACGTGCCGGGCAGGGGATGAGCTGCGGCAACGCGTCTCGGTGGAGAAGCTCGTGTCTGAACACGCTCTGCCCCGTCCGCGTGGCTGTGTGGCCGGTGACTCTCTTTGCGAGCGCATCGGTTCATCTCTGCTTTGCCAAACGGCCGTGAGCCCGTGCTCGCCGTGGCAGCCCGTGACTGCCCCTCGGCACACAAGCTCGCTGCTCCCAGGGGGACCTCCATGCTCTGAGGAGTGAGGAACGACCTAAAAACAGCAGCTTGCATCGGGGAAAAATGGCCTCTCCGAGCACTCGTTATTTCGGAGGCCCGAGGAGGCGCTAATTGGGGCGTGGATCCAGTGGCTAATCCTTTTAGAGGGGCTGCTTGCAGATTACCCACTTGTTTGAGAGACTAGAAAGCAATTCTGGAATTAAAAATTTTTTAAAAAATCAAAAAAAGAGTTTTTTCTTTCTTTCTTTCTTTTTTTTTCTCTCTTCTTGAGCTGCGGTGACACGAGGACGTGAGAGATGTTAGTTATATTGAAACACTCTTTCAGCCGACAAGGTCACTTGTGGCAATAATCCGCTCATTAGAGGTGTAATCCATCACTCAAGTAATATCAATTTAGTGCCGGGGTTTTAATGCAGGTTGTACTAATCATTAGCGGCAGTTTGTCAACTGCATAACTCACGGGGGATTGTGGGTATGCATGATTTAGCAGGCGGCCCTTGACCTCGCCTGAGTGCGGAGCCTGCCTCAGAGGCAAAATCAAGGGGCACAAAAAGCAGGGCTCACTCACGAACAATTATTATGCTTAGCGGCACGACTGTCATTTTAGAGGGAAAGGGGAAAAACAGTATGTCCTGCATAATGAAGGATTAAAATTCACCTGAGACTCGGCTTTCGCTCCCGCGCCCGAGTCAGCGTCGTCGCTTAGCGGGGCATGAGGAAGGCAAGCCCTTTTTTAATTATTGTTATTATTGTTTACTTAATGGGCCCTTGGCTGACACCGAAGGGAGAAAAGCCCTTCTGCCATGCAGGATGTAATGGGTGATCACAGCAGCGGAGTTATTTATTCTCCTGCTGTGAAAATGAGGGTTTACTCCATCTCCATCCCAGGTGCCAAGCACTGGGATTGACCTGTGACTGTCATAGGTGAAAAGTATTAGTTAGGAAAGTCTGCATTAGTGTCAGACAGGTAGAGGATTTCCCCTCAGGCTGTTAATTCATTTGGAGGGAAGAGGAGAATAACCTGAAGTGAATTTCTGTGCCCACCTGAAATCTACTCAGAGAGTTAAATGCATAGTTTGATTTACCAATCATTATAAATGTAGTATAGCATCATATTCTCTATTTCAACTGCTGGAAAAATCCATTTTTTTTCACGTCCCACTTGGGAAGCGATCGGTGTCTTGCCTCGCTGTATTGCTGCTCTGTTTTATAATAGCGATAATCCTCCTGAAATCTGGCAGCTAGACACCAGTTAAGTGCCCTAAGCTTTACTGCAATTAAGGTATTTTTTTGCTTGCTATAATTCAGAATTGGCTTTGACTTAAAAAATGAAATTTAACAAGTGATTTAGTCTATAATGTGCTCTAATTGCTTTTGGTATTTTGAAAGTGAGAAGTGGGTGGGAGAAAGTGGAAAGAGGTCAAACCACTCTGTAATTTAATAGAAAAAGCAGCAAGTGAACTTGCACGTTTGGCACTTTTTTCAGGGAGTTTTATCATGTGCACCGGCATCTTACTTATAAGTCTTTTTGTTAACATATCTGTACGTTATCCCCGTGCCTGCACTTAAAAGTTGTGCTTCAAACGCAAAGGAAGGCTGAGCTTGCTTTCTGAAGGTTTCAAAATGTCTCCGGAGCTGTCGACAAACTTGCCTTGCATCACTTGGAGGCCGTCGCTGCAAAGGGAGACCGAACCCCTGCAAGGAGGAGGAGGAGGAGAGAGAACGGCACATGCACCTGCACCTGCACGCAGGCACCAGCAGCCGAGTCCTCACCGTGGCAGAGGAGGGGCAGGCAGGCGGGCTCTGTGTGCGCTGAGCTTCTCCTCGTCACCAGTGCCCTCGGAGCGGACGCTGCCCTGCCTGCGCGGCGTCCATGCGGCGCCGCTGTCCCCGGAGCGGAGACGCTGAGAGAGCTGCACTCTCCGGGCCGCGCTCAGCCCCGGGCCACGGGGAGGGAGGCAGCGCGGGCAGCGCTGGTGGGGCTGCGGCTAATTGCCTCCACTGGGCATTGCCCTGGCCGGGGGCTGGGGAAAGCTGCTCCGGTTGCGGGGGGCCTAGCGGGCGGGATTTGTGAGCGACGAGCCCCTTGGAGCAGTGCCTGGCCAGCCGGAGCCCCTGGGAGTCACCCCCTCGGCACAGAAAGGCAAACTCGGAGCGGCCGCGTTGCTATGAAAGCTGCTCCGAGTTGTCCCCCTGAGCCTCGCGACGTCTCAGCGTGAAGCAGGTTTGATAAAGGGCGTGTTTATGAGAAGAGCTGGTGCTGGGCTTGGAAAAATCGTGCTTGCTCCTCTCGAAACGGTTCTGTAAGAAGCTAAGCTCAAGGCCTGACATGTGGTCTGGGGTCCGAGAAAGTAGTTCTCCCTTGTTTCAGCATTTATTAAGTGACCTACTGTCGCTTGCTGTGGTTGGTTGGTCTGTATTCAGGGACAAATGGAAAAGCTCTTGTGATGCTGGGTTTTGTGTTTTCTTTCCTTTTTTGAGCTGTCCCCTCCTTGATGAGGTAAAAGGTCAGTGAGCAACCGAGGACTAAAATCTGTGCCTGGTTTATCTTTCATTGGGAGTAAGATGTGGCTGGAGCATCCCCAGTTCTACCCAATATGGGTAAAGGAAATAAAGACATTTCCTAACACAGTCTTAATGCAGTCAAATAGCAGTGCTGACTGTTCCTTCTCTTAGGAAAAAGGAGAAAAAATGGCTTTCTGGAGATACTAACACAAGGAGCCTAATTTAAGGAACCTAACTTTGTCGCCTCCTTCTACACATAATTAGAGAACTAGTGTCCTCCAGAGGGCGATTCGGCCTATTTAAACCAAGTTCCTTCTCTGAGTTTTCCTCCATTTTTGACTTCAGTGCCTTGGTGGGTGCCCTGGAGAGTGCCAGTGGCTCCCAGGCCCATGGCAGTGTGGGTTCCCCTGCTGGCATCTGCAGAGGAGACAGTCTGCTGCTGCGACTTATGGTTGGTACCTGCATTTCCCTGCTTGGGAAACTGCCTAGTTCACCCCCGAAGGAAGGTGGGGGATGCCTACCATGAGTATCCCATGGATGAGGACTCTGGTGCAAAATAAACATTACGTCCATAAGGTGAGAAGTACGTATTCTCGATTAACTCCAGAGAGCCCATTCGGATGAATTAAACACTTCAGGTTTGTTCAGGTGAATTTCTCCTCCTCCAGCTCCCATGCCTGCAATATCTGAGCATGTCACAGTCTTAGAGACAGGTATCCTTATAGCATCCTTGCGAGGAAAGAGAGTGCTGTAACCGCTGGAGTAGAGGAAGATAAGGAGAGAAACAGAGCTGTTCTGCTCATCTGAGAAGGGCCTCTACGTTTAGTGCAATTCGGCTCCAATGCTCAGATTTAACAACTCGGCTCACACTAAAGGGACTTGTTCAAATGAAGGGAGAAAGAGGGAATTGAACTTCAATACAGGATCAAGCTCTAATGATAAATCAAGCATCATATAGTGATTCTGCTGGTGTTTAGATTGTTTCTGAGACAGAAACAAGGCAGGCTGCACTTCCATAATAATAATAATAATAACAACAATTCACATGTGAACACACAAGCTTCTAGTCCAAGAGAAATTTCATCTACTAAGATACAGGAGGCAAAAATCCTTCTTTAAATACATACATACAGAAAAAGGAGGCAATGAAACCAGCCAACATTTGCTTAATAAATTAGCATTCTTCTCTGTTGGAAGTCAAAAACCTCCACAGCTTCAGGCAATATCCTTGCCCATGGACCTGAAAACAGTAGAGCTCATGTCTCCTGTGGACTGGCCAGAAAAAGAGGCAGATATAAGCTGAGCTATTATTTACTTGACTATATTTTGATCACATCCTTCATATAACTTGGTAACTTCTGTAAGCAATATTTTCTTTTTCGTTCAGTCATTTAAACTTCAAAAGCTGCCGTTAAAAAAAGAAACTGGAGGGAAAAACAAACCAAATGAGACATTATAGTATCATTAAGATTTTGATATTTGAGTATATCAGAGGATAACACAGTGCCCATCTGGGCTGCCTTAACAACACACTTAATTGCATTATATATGGAGAAGGGATTCAAAAGAACAAAGAATTCAAGCTATTCTATGTAAGTAGCCTATTGCTGTGGTATCTAAGCACAAGAGTAGATCAGAGCATAAAAAAGCAGATTGCTAAAAGCTATACATCCCAAATCTTATGCATGGCTCTGCAAAGAGATTAATGAACTAAGCTGCGCTGCAAGCTGGAATATTAGTGGCAACAGATTTACTCCCTCTGAGTGCTCGTAATGACACTAACTTCAATAATCTCCAAAGTGAGCTCTACCCGCCACCGATGGGCCCCACAACATTTGCTGGTGTTTCATGCACAGCTGCTAGTCAGATGGGACAAGGTTTAAAAAGGTACCTCCAAACCTAAGGAGGCAGATAGGCATCTAGTGAAGATTTCAGAAATATCTAGGCACTCAAGCCACATGGAAATCACATGCTGACAATAATACCACAGGCTGCCTCTCTTCATTAATAGAGGTCTGAGTATGCTGTAAAAATTGGAGGAGTTCTGGTGGCCTTTGGGTCAAAACTAGCCTGTGGGGAGCTTCTCAATGCCCCCTGTTCCCAACAAGGAGACAGTGTGCAGGGAGACCCTCTGCAGAGCCCACCAGGACCCCCAGCTGGAGAGGGAAGTGGTGGCAGCTGCTGCCTCCAAGGAGTGGATAGTCGTTTAATTGGCAGGGTGAGAAGGCAGTGAGGCATTTGGTGCTGGGAAAGGCACATCCCCTCAAGGCAGCAGCTTCTCCTCCTCTAAAGCAGTGATTGTGGTAGCAGGGAAGCTGCCTGCGTTTCCTGCTAGGCTGAGCATGTTCAGAGGTGGTGCTTTTGGTTGCCAGGACAGGTTTGGGGGGGTCCCAAAGCAACCTGATGTCTGTGGTCTGCTTTGCCTCTGTATTTCTATGGGCATCATGGCACTGAAGATCATTAGCATCCTCACAAAATATGTTCCTAACTGCTGTCTTTGGCAGAGGGATCCCAATTAGCAATGATCTGCATTGCTGAAAACTGAAGGGAAGTGAACTCCTAAGACATTGGATCTGTTGTTTTCTAGTGTCTGCATACGGGCTTAAGTGAATTTGCTGAATGGCTAAGCACATGCCACATAGTCCATAGTCTGATTTCTACCTTTCCTGAGGGTAGAAGATAATGCCTGTCTAGGAGATAAGGTGAGATAATGCCTTTCAGGAGAAACTGAAGGGTGTGTAAAGCATGTGTGCAAATGACTGCAGTCGGTGACAGCACGTCAAAACCAGGGAAAGACCAGTATCCATGCGAGGTCTTGCTTAAACAGGCATATCCTCACAAGACCCTAGGACTGCCAGCAACCCAGGCTCCTGAGCGTGCTCCAGCCCTGCATTGATCTCCCAGAGGGGCAACTCCTTTGGGAAAGTGCCAGCTAATTCCTTGGATGGGAACTATCTCACTGAGCTTTCAGGATGAGATGTAGCTGCCCGCCTGTAGCACCTGGTGTCATCTCAGATGCATTAGAACAGCTGGGACATCCACATGAGCTTGGCAATATGGGGCAGGATGTAGAGGTCAGAAATGAGAGGACATCACAGATGCCTCAAGATGCCTTTGCACAGGCAGCCAAATCTTGCCCTGCAGCCAAGTCGCTTGTTCAATCAAGAGACACAGGGTCTTTTAAGGAACAGTTTGTTTGGCTTGCTATGGTTGACTACGTGGGGATGAGACATGCCTGTTTCTGTCCTCTGATTAGAAAAGGAGTCTCTAGTTACCTCAGATGCAGAAATCTGCACTCAGGTGAGTCCTGTCCTTTGTGGGGTGGGACTACACTCTGTAACAGTGTACTGGGGCCATATCATGGCCTGGGTGCTGGAGTCCTGCTATGCCCTAGCTGTCCTGGTGCCAGTGAATGGCTCTGAGGGCTGTAGCTGTCTGGCACTGTTTAGAGCAATCCCAAAGCTGTTTTACTGTCTGTCAGTGATGGGTCTTAAGAAGTGCCAGCTCCTGAGTCAGGAAATCACAACAAAGTTTCTTGTATTTGTCCCCCAGTTCTCCAAGGCCAGAATCTTGCCAGTATCAATAGCTTCTCTCTGTGGGCAAGCATCCCTTTTAAACTTCATGATTTGAATGTGGTCTTCGTTGCTTTGTCTTCTCTGGTTTTATCTTCCCGGTTTTACTTTTGCTGTTTTTCTTTTTTTCCTTCTTTTTTTTTTTTTTTTTTTTTTTTTTTTTTTTTTTTTTTTTTTTTTTTTTTTTTTTTTTTTTTTCTTTTTTTTTTTTTTTTTTTTTTTTTTTTTTTTCTGGTGACATGCTCTTAGAAACCAGCTTTCGAAGAACCCTGTTACTATCTTCCCATATGCTCCAACAATAGTAGTTACGCAGGATTCCGGATGTCTCCAAGTACATGGTTTTTAAGCAAAATTGAATGTATAAGATAATATGTCTGTACACTGTATTGGAACTTTCTAAGTTCATTCAAAACCAAGTTTTTGGACTCATTACAGCAGACATATGCAAACATTTCAGCTACAAAATTTCAGTCATTGATCTCTGCAAAACCCAGGCTGCAGATGATACTCAGAGTCTGCTAAAGAAAAAATGCTTTTTTTCTCCCACTGCTTTTAGTATTTGCTCAGTATCATTAATATAAATATGTGATCACTGAAATCAACACAACTGAAGTTAACAGAGCAACTCCAGATTTACATCAGTGTAAATGAGAGCAAAACTTGATGCCTCGCATGTAATTTATCTTTAATTCTGGTTTAAGTCTCTCTCATCTTGCTGAATAAAAACTGATGTTCTTCTCGCACACAATCTGTGTACCATTCATTAGAGTCTTTTCTGTTTGGAGGAAAGACTGGAGCCTGTGGTAATGAAAGCTCAAGTCCCGGGGAGCAGAGCACGTGGTATTTTGTTTTAGTTATTGCTCCACTGGTATTCTCATGAGTGGCTTTACGTTACTTGAACATTTATGAGTAGCTTGAACTAATAAATCTCTAATTAGTACTAATTACTGATTAGGTTATTGATTCCTCTGTTTATAGATTCCTCACTGGTTCTGCTCATTAAGGAGATATTCTTTTTTAAATTCTTCAAGATTCATCCCAAAGTGGAGCTCACTCTTGCCATGGAAGGAAGCACAGCAGAAAGCTATCTTTTTTTTGCTATTTGAACTGGCAAGGCTCTGCCGGCTTCCCTAGATACCCTGGAACCCCCAAACACTTTCAGGTTTTCCCTCAGGGTCTCTCCCTCCTGTTCATGCTGCCCTGGTCTGCACCATGGGCAGCTCATAGGATGACTTGCTCCACACAGCGACCGAGGCTGTTCTGAGCATCCGCTTTGGCTGAACAGTTTATTTGGGTCTCATCCTTTCTCTTCCTGTCCTAGAGCAGATCTGTTGGAGCAAGTCTGTCTACCTTCACTTCACACAGTCTGCTTTTGCTTCTCTTCGTGGTTTTACTGGAAAGAGAAACTTCTCCAGATGTCTGAATCTGAGTAGTTTCCCTCTCCATCCTCCTGTCTCTTTCCCACTACTGTCATGCCCATTTTTTATCTGGCATGTTCTTTTTTATAGTCACCATGCAAGATACTCTGGACTGGGCATTTACTTGGCATTAGCTCTTTGCAGAAGGAGCTCCGTAATGTCCGTATTTTCCAAGGGCTCAGAAAGCCCTGGGACTCCTAAACTAAGGGCTCAAAAAACAGGTACCAACACTGCCACATTACCTCACCAGTCTTTTTCCAGCAGCTAGTTGTCTCCATGGTGGGACACGGGGAAGGGCAAAGGTGATGTTCCTTTATCCATGTATCAGCCAGTTTCCCTTGCAGAGGTTTTGCACATGGTACTTCTTCAATTTGTGAACCCAGGCAAGTGCAAAATGTGGCTTACTACTTGTTGGCATTAACTGTAGGCAACATGTAAAATCTCTCTTCTGGTGGCTGCCCTCTCTTCCTGTTTATTTCTACATGCTACTCAATATGTTTGTTTTGATCCTTACAGCCCTATGTGGGCTATGTGATGAACCACTGTGGCACCGAAGATCGATGGTGCTACTTTCATGATGATGTTTTCACTAGCAGACTCCAGGCCCTGTCAGCCTCTGCTATTGCAGGCACATAACTCCTTAGGACAACTGTGGGAGATGTCTGCGTGTGGCAGTGAGGAGACATCTCTGGATAGCAACATCTGGGGAGCAGAAATTGCATATTCTTGGCTACAGGCCCTCAATGCTGTAATTTGATCTTCCCACCCTTTTGGTCCATCCCTTCACTGAGCAAAGAAATAACTAAGGGAACTGAATATCCCTGGCCAAGAGTCCAAGCAGTTAATTAATATCAATGAGGTGCATGTTATTTTTAGTTATAGCAGATGTGCTCATACCTCATTAGCTAAAACATTGAAGAGCGAGCTAATAGCTGCCTGTGCCATGCTTAAAGGATACATTTCATAAAGAAGCTGTTGATCTGGATTTCACAGGGACCTAGTGGGGAATGTGTAGGGCTTCTAAAGGTGGGGGAAGGAGCAGAAGACTTTACAGAAATCAGCTTACTGCGTGCAGTTTCATAGTTCATACTAAGAAGAAGCAAAAAGAGATTTCTGCTGTGGAGTGGCCCAGAGGGAGGGAGTTTTCACAAGGCTGGTTCCTGCAGGCACCTGTGGACGCTTTGCTGTGTTGTGGCACAAATGTCTTGGTGCGATGGTTGCTCTTCAGAGGTGCGCAGTCAAGGAGGGTTTGTTCAGAGACTGCAGGAAGAGATTGGAGAGGAATTTGTATTTGGCCCAGCTTACCTGACATTTTAATTTCTATATTTAGCAAGTTCCCCAGATGTGTGTTGCAGGAAATAAGTAACTTGTCAGTGGTTTTGAGGTTTCTCAGCAAAAAGAAGATTGCGTCGTTTTGTGCTGAAGTATTGAAGAGAGTGTTTTATATTTTGAATGCTAATGAGCACAGTTTTTTTCAGACGGGAGCCATAAAACTGTCATTATGTCAGTGGTATGTCTTTGTTCTTAACTTTGCTCATGCTAATCAAAGACAACAGTGGTATATTTTGAGTTAATACTGTAACAAGAAGAATGGCATTAGTGGTCATCATCATGAGTGACTCCTGGACATGTGGTAATAATTTCTTAAGTGTTTCTGAATAGTGAATGAGAGGGGAGGGGGAATTTAGCTCTGAGTTTGTGTAGAATAGAATGTACCATTCAGCTGAAATGATAAATTCACAGCTTATACTCAAGGGGTTTTAAAAATAAAATGTTTTTTAATGTAATTAGCATATCTTCTTCCACAGTACCTCTTCTTCTCCTGCAGCATCTGACTCTGCCTTTCTGTTCAGGATAAAATGATGGCTTTTAGCAAAAGCAACTGAATGAATGCAATAGTCTTTATCTTCTTAAGGAAATTAATCCACTTTGGAATTAAGTTCTTGTCCTTCGAGTATTTTAGTTTTGTGTAATTGGGCTTTCGTTTGAGAACATTCAGAGGAAATGGCATTTTCCTTCTTGTTAATGGATGTCCTCAGAGTGGGTAAATGCCTGTAAACAGAATTGGTAATGTTGGATACTTAGGCACAAGTTTTCTGAGGAGAAAAAAAAAAAATGCCACCCAAAACTTTTTATTATCAGTCAGGCACTTTTCATTTATTTGGTGAGGCAGTCTGTTTGCGTTGGCTGGCAGGTTTGTGACCGGCTTCTGCATAACGAATCATACATTAAAAAAATTCTTTCCAAAGCTTTTATAAAAACACAAAAAGTTAAATAACTTTAACTTTAGTTATGCGATCAGTCTGATTAAGTTAAGAGATTTACTCTCGGTAACCCCACTGGGCTTTCCGCAGTACTCTGTGTTCCGGCAAGGGGAACAATTGCTATATTTTCCCTGCCTGCCTCTGTTTCTCAGAGAATGCTGAACAATATTAAACATTCAGAGGCTGCATTTTCCCTTTGTTTTGACAAATGCTAATAAGTAGCTAACTGCAAGAGAGGGGGAAAAAAATCCTAATTCGAACCAGTTGCTTGATGGTAGAGCTCAGCAAATTCCCCGACCAGCAAGATGTAATCTGGAAAGAAATGAGCAGTGGTAGCCTTTGCTAGCCTTTGAAATCACTAATAAAGTCATTAGGCAATGTTTAGTTGAAGAGGAATGACTAAAGCTAGGGGAAGACTATTCTAGAGAGCTCTTGGAAGGAACATTAGCAGGCTTTGGTTTCTAATTAAGTGGTATTATTAGAAGCTTTGATAAAAGCCCTCCCATGCATGACATCTTGTATTTCTCTGTGTATCAAGAGTCTAAGCGAAACTAAAAAAAAAGGGGGACTTTTTAATGATAATACCTGAAAAGTGTTTTTCAGCAGACCCATACATCATTGTCAAGTGAAAAGATTAAACTTTATTGTTTCTTTTTGAACCAAGAACTCAAGGTGAGTGGAAATGTCTTGAAATGCAAAGTAGTTTGGCAGATAAAGTAAAATGGAGATGAAAACAGACAATAAAAAGGCATTGGCTGTAACAGAGGAAAGAGCAGGGAAGTTCACTCTTTAATGTTGCTGAGAGAACTTTCTTTTTGCTATTAATGATAGCATTTAAGTGTTACAATTACAGGCCTTTATTGAAATGAAACATTTCATTTCAAGAATGGCACCAAAATAATTTCTGTGTGTAATATGAAACATTAGTTATGTGATGCTGCTGCCAAAATAAACCCCACCATTCATTTAAAATATCAGGAAACTCCATTTGAGAGGGTAGTTATACATCCATTGAGGATACTATGTATATTATTTTTCCTTGGTATTAATAAAGTCTATTAACAACATAACTGCAATTGATTCATAATGTCACATTTGTTTGCAAGTAATGGATGTAAGGTTAAAATGGTTTAACTATTACAATGTTTGAAAATGATTTCTGCTCCCTAAAGCCTCCTTTATTTTTATTACATTTTTTTCCCCCATCAGCAACCAGTTGTTTTGCAGTTGTTAAACTGCTTTCAGCTGTAGATACGCTGCATTATCAAGATAGATGGGGCTTGGTGTGGGATTTCCTCAAAGGTTGGTCGCTGAAAAAAAGTAACTTCAGCGGCGCGCCTTGGAAAGATTTATTTAACTTGTCCCTTAATGGGCCAGGCTGTACCGATTTCCAGAAAAAGAATTAATTTTTCTGTCAAATGCTGCTACTCAGCACGCGGGGCTGCTCTGCCTACTCTGCCCGCTAGCCCGTACGTGAGACGCTCACGACTGGCTCCCGAGCGCTTTAGTTGCTCGTCCCCTGCGACTCCGCTCCCTTTTGTGGCCAAGAGGCCGCGGTTTTGTTCCCTCTCTGTGCTGTGCTCACACGGAGCGCGCGGACGGAGGACGCTGTGCGTGCAGTTCCTAGGCGCTCGCTGTTTGCTTTGGCCGTGTGTCTTCCTGCTGTCCACATGCGCTAGTTAGTTAGAGATAAAAGCGGCCTTTAAAACGCTCTGCTTGAGGACAGGCGAACGCGAGGAACGGGCGCTGCACTCCCAGCCCTGGAGCCAACTTCCTCGTTCCTTAGAATGATGTTGCCCAAACTGTATAATCCGCTGGAGTTTGTTTGTTTGCTTTGGTCTCTTCATTTGCAATTCACTCTGTGTGGAGACTTTTTTCCCTGACATTGAGAGAAAAAAAAAAGATGCAGATGACTTGGCACATAATTCTCGTTTATAACCAGCCGGGCAAATACTCCAAGCAAGCGCCTACACGTCGTTCGTTACAACAACCTGTTTTGGCTTGTTAACTTCTTTTACGGTCACATGAAATGATAATTTTTCCCTTTGAAAGAGAGTCCTTGGCTCTGCACTGATCTGTACTCTGTCGGCAATATTGGATATATGGCTTTCTACAAGAGAAAATGGAAAAGGAATCTTTTTATTCAGGAAAAAGTGTACACTTAAAGGAAATGACCCCCTTTGAGTTCTAACCCCCTTCAATTTCCTGCACCTAAATCACTAATGTCAATACCTAAATTATTAGAAGTGGGCTAATTGAAAAACACACGTGTTGTTCTTTCATATGGTGCGCTGTACATCTGCAATGCTGTTGCTTTCCAGTCGGACAATGTAAATATACCAGGCTGGTGAACTGCAGTTTGGTTTTGGTCATCGCTAGTTAACTGCACTTGCACTGACAGAGAGTTGCAATTACTACCAATTTTATGTGGATGGCACTTGGACAGCCTTGTAATGGCTGGCCATTTAAAACACTTGGGCAGAGCGATTTTTGGACTGCAAATACAGCAGGGGATATTTTGTTGGTTTTAACAAAACTATTTTAATAGGTATTTTCAAGAAATCATGAACTCTTGGATTTGTAAACCATGTATATTTATAGCCCCTAAAAGGCTCAAATTCTAATTGTTCTGCTCTTTGAAGAGTGCGCTGAATTTTCACGTCTCGTTATTACAGGACTTTCTACCAACATAACCACATGATGGGTTTACTTCTGGCATAACTGTACCCACAGGAGGGAAATTGCACTCATTAACTATATCAGTTTCCAGTGGCACATAAGCTATATACAGAATTACTGTTGAACCCTGATCCTGCAAGCACATGCTGTGTATCAGTGGATCCAGCAAAACATACCGTGTAATTTTAACAGGGTTTCAAAATCAGGCATGATTTTCATGTCTGGGCATGGGAGGTTTTTTTCTTTTTTTTTTTATCCCTCTGAAAATTTCTGGTTTACGTGATAGATTTCAAATAGACTATTGTCCCGTGCCAGGCCTGGTCACAATTTTAGATGACGTTTTGTTGAATCCCTTTTGTGTTCTCTATAAGAAAGGGATGTGTGGGGTGTGGAAAGAGCAGTTTATCCAGAGTGTCTGCAAGATCGGTGGCTCCGAGTGCTGCACAGACAGCGGCAGCACGTCAAGGAATTGCTGCTGCGAAAGAGCATCTAATCTGGGGCACAACTTTTTGTGGCATGACGATGCTAGATAGCAGGAGAAAGCTGCTGCTTTAGGAGAGCTCTGCTTCTTCAGTGACACGATTGCACAAAACCCCGTGCTCCTGGGTTGGAGCAGCAGAAAGAGGGAGATGAAATCTGCGATAGTGCCATTGTGCCCAAAGGTACAGTAATAGGCTTCACTTTACAGGGCCATACATCACTCAGAAAGCAGTGTCTGTAGGAGTGATATGAACTCTTTGTTAATAAGGATAATAGACTTGGGGACCACTTTTATACCCTTAAGACAATAAGGCTTGGGCCGCTGAGAACATTAACAATATAATTTCAAACACAGTCATAACAGGTTTTTTTTTTTCTTTGCTTCTAGGACGACTTGATAGCCTTTACATTAAGCTTTCCACTGCTTAAGAAATTTCTGTGAACAATTATTTTTTTCAAGCAAAATGAATGCTGAGAAAGCTACAGCATCAAACTGCTAAACTGTAGTTGTCTCCTCAGATCAGTGGCTCAGTCAGCTTGATAGATGGATATGATGTGTTACATTTACAGCTGTTTGTAACTAGAAAAAGAAAGGTGCCTCTAGCCCAGTTCCATTAATGGGTTTATGGATCACTTTACGTAAAACAAAGGAATGCAGGCAGCTGCCTTCTTATTTTAACTTTGCAATGCTGTATGCCATGCAATGCCCTTCCTGGGCTTGTTTATTTGGGGCTCCATGAGGGATTGTCCAGAGCTACCACTTCTTCAGATACACGTGATCTTTGTTGTTGTGGGGAGAGGAGAAGGGGACGGTTTGGTCTGGGAATGTTGAATGGCATTTAGACTAGTCCAGGTGCTCCAAAATTATTGGGATGCTGTAGGCAAACAAGCTGAGTTCTTTGGGAACCCGGACTACAATCTCTGCTCATTCCATAAAGCATTTTCACTGTGCACCTGGCTTTTCCACGGAGACCCACTTTGCTTCCTTAAAGCACAGATGCTGAAAGCCAGTTGCTCATGTAGCACAAATAACACGCCTGGCATTTCACACAAAATGTGCAAAATGAGGGATGGTCGCCCTTTTTACTGATCACTGACTTTCAACAGAGAGAAGGATACACATTTGTTTATAAATTGGACACCTCTATGTCACAGATATCTCCATGACGTAGATGTCGTAGATGGTACGAATCTCTAAACCGCACAGAGGTTTAACACAGCACAGCTGATATGCAGGTATATGCCTATCTTGCCAGCTTCAGCTGTCGGAAACATAGGGATCTAGCCTGGAGTAGTCACCTGGACAGCCTCTAAATTCAGTGTCCACCCTCTGCTTACTGCAGCGCGTGCGCGCACAGCCAGTTCAGCGTAGGGTTTAGGCAGATGAAATTAGGCAAGAGGAATGCCCCCAAATAACTGTAGGATGTCACGATTAAGCCACAAACTTCATTTGTGTATATGTACCAGCATTGTCACATCTCCTCAGTGAAAGGAGAACTTAAATGTCTTAGATCGACAGCTCAATAGTGCTGTCATACCTGGCTGTACATGTTGCGTATCACAAATTCAGTGACAGTCAATGACAGTCATTCTGTCAAATGGTCTGATTCAGTTTGACAGGAAGTGCCCTTTACCCCACTTTTACAGTGGCAAGAAACCATATAGAAGATGTAAATAATATTTAAACAGACCTCAGGGCATCGAAGCATTACTTGAGTGGCATAAAGTTGGTCTCTGTAACAGAGAATCAAACTCAGAGAATTTTGTCCTTGAATTCAAAGGATGCAAGATGGATCACAGATATTGTTAGAGCGAGGTTAGAGCAGTCAAATAACAGCAGCGTTTTCTAATTATCACACGATATGATTGTACTAATGGATATAGTATGGTTCCATAAATTTGCTATTTAGGCTGTATTTTGTCTTTTCAGTGCACATGGCATTAAAAAAATCCATATGCATGTGAGCAAGATCATATTATGGCATCACAATGATCTCAGTAATGATTAAATTGCTCCTCACTTGATGTGGCATATGTTAAAAATGCACAAGTCTCCATCCTGCTATTACTCATGCGCAGGAGGAACATAACTCATCTGAGCTGTCCTTTTTGGCTTTTTCATGTCTACATACATGAGTGTATACAAGAGTTGGGTTATAAACAGAAATGACTGTGGGATTGCACCCTCAGTAGGAAGAACAGTATTCTTAAGTGGCTGGAAGAAACCTAGCCAAGGCCCAAATGAAAGTATCTTTTATTTTTCAACTTCATCGATCAAAAGCTTCTGTGTATAACACTCTAAATGGCATCTGACACAGCTGAAATGCTAGAATAAAATGCCCACAGCAAAAAAAAAAAACCCCACCAATAACAGGCAAGGTTTTACTGCTAGTAAAGCAGGTCCTTTGCTGGAGAGAAACGTTAAAACTGCGTGAATTACACACAAGCAACTGACAACTTTACTTAGCCATTCCATACATTAGGGGATAAATCTCCATTCTAGGAAGTTTCAATGCCATTTTAGTTATCCATTTAATCCACCTATTCATTTAGCAGGAATGGTAATTACGGGAAAATTGCTGCCAAACTATGATGTGCAATTAAAATTCAGGCTATTTTGTGTGATGCAAAATCTCCCTTTTTTACTATCATCTTACAAATCCTCTGATAGAAAGTTTGTGCCTTTTTGAAACAGAGCTTGTAATAATAAGCCATCTGGCTTACTTAAACATGAAAGATTAAAATGATATACAGTATGAAGGCTTCCTATTCAATTGCTAATGTCCAAGAACTCAACTCCAGTGGTGAAAGCTGTCATCTGGGGGGAAGAGGTAATTAAAAGATTTCCTTGTAGGGATGGGTCCTGGAGCAGGGGACTGGCACATCCAACAAGCAAAACTAATTTTCCAAAAGAAAGCAGTGCCGGCCAAATGTCTTGCAAGATAATCTTCTGTATCCTTTAGTTCACTCACAACTGCTTGAGTGGGGCTGAAAGGTGGGTTGGTGACTGATGGACAAAAGCAAGCTAACCTTGCTTTATTTACCATACTAAGCCAGCAGCGCTTCATAACATGGGCTTGACTGAGGCTTACAACAATGAGAAAAAAACACGTTGGGATTAAATAGCAACCTAGTCTTTTTAAAGAGAACGGGAAAAAAAAGATAAAGCTTGCAAATGTTTTAGGAAAACCAGAGTCTAGAAGTAGAAAATGCAGATTCTGAAGTATGAAATAGAGAGAAACTCTTCTGAGACGGGGATGTGAAACAAATGCATTTACTATTACTTATTCTTTTATAATAGGCAAGAGGCTAATTGGGGGCATAGTACTTGGGCTTGTGCAGCATGCAGACCATCTGAATCAACAGAATTGTCAACTGGTTGCAGAAGGAAAGCAAGGGACTCCTCAGCTGTGACAGGAGCACATCCTGTTGATTTCAGCCACAACCTTCCTTTGCCTTCCACCTCTGACTGATGAATTTCCAAACTGGAAGCAACTGAAAATCCTGCCGATCAGATGAAGCTCCCACCCTAGGGTCTGAGCCCTAAGTGGAAGCAGAACTGGATATGAATCATTACCAGATAGTGCTCCATATGGTCTAGAATACTTGTAGTGTGTGCAGTATCTGTGACTTACAAAGTCAGGCCTAAATGTTATTACACAGGGACTGTCAATCTCCCGGATGCAGAAATCATGCCTCGTTTCATATAGGAAAAAGAGTTTAATAGGGAATGAAAAGCTCTTTAAATCATTTTTAGCTCCAAGTATCCATTATAGCAGGGATCTTCTTCTTGGTTAAAATTTACAAAACTGCTTTGAAAGTCTGTAGAAATATAACCTTCCTCAATTTTCTTTATTGCCAGTGTTGTTTCTACAGAAACGTACTTAACTGCAACTGAACTATATTATCTCCAGCTTTATCCGACTTTTTTTTTTTTCATAAAGAGGAAGTTTCAAAGCGTGCAGGTACAGTCCTCCATAAATAAAGTGCTAAACTGGGAGCCATCCCATCAAAGGCACTAGCCTCATCTGCTCCTTTTCAGAGGGGCCATTTTAATGAAGATCCTATTGCTATTAATTCGACTTTCCGGCTCCATTTAGAGTGAGAGGAGGAAATAATGAATCATGACATAATGGAAGTCCCTGTAAAGCACTCAGCTTACCACACAGGAAACCAGCCGTGCATGTGCCTTTGTTTTTGTTTTTAAGACTACTTCTAACAATAGCAGCCAATGGGAGCCTATTAAGTTCATTGTGTCTTAACTTTCTCCTCAGTCCTTGGCTACCTTCCAGCTTAATTCCTCTGAGTCAGCAACACACATTCAAACCAGGTTAAAAGAACTCTTGGATAAGAACCTTGACTAAAGGAATAATTGATCTTTCCACTCCAGCTCATCACCTCTTGTAAAAATAGCAGCCCTTCTCCCCCTGTAAATGCAGCATTTTAATATATAGGCCAGTTCAGAAGGGTTAGGATGGAGGAGACTGGGATGTATGTGTGTGTGTGTGAAACACACCCGGTGTTAGTTTTGTTAAGCAGCTCATGCAAAAAGCAGTGCATACTTTTTTTTTTTTTTTTTTTTTTTTTTTTTTTTTTGGCAAAAGCAAGAAGAAAGGGAAATGGGACTGGGGGACGTGTACTGACTCTATTTGCTTCTCTTAGGGAGCTGTCTTTTGCCTTCAGCATTTTCTCTTCATCTGATTTCCTGACATCCTCTCCTTTTACTCTCTCTAATTCTGCCTGGTAAAGTCATGGAGATTGACATGGCCCTTTCATGTCAGAGGAGAGTGGATCTTCCTCTCTTAGCAGCACAAACAGTTATAGGAAGACAGAGCAAACCTACTCCTTTCTTGGTCAAGATCTTCCCCCAGGACCAGGAAGAGCAGGATGAGGAGGGAAGTGCTTCCTGGCTGGGTGCCTAATGGCCTCTCGGTGTAAGGAAAAGTCAAGCATAGAAAAAACATGGGCAAACAGAACATCATGGGCAAAAGAGAGCACTGACTATAATAATAATAAGAAATAATAAATAAAAAATGCTATCATGAGAATTTACTTTGGGTATTTTATTAAATGACAGGCCTACTGCAGCTCTCAGTGGAAATTTTTGGAAAAATATGTATGTATGTATGTATGGATGGACGGACAGACGGATGGATGGATGAATGGATGGATGGATGGATGAGGCAGCTGAAATGTGTTCTACATCACAAAAACATAAATTGGAGATTGAAAGAAGTGCCTTAATAGCTGTTGTTCTGTGATTTAAAATTGTTAAACTTAGAGAGTTGCTGTCTAATGACAGCATGATACGTGTTTTTGGACTGCTTCATCTTTATGTCCATAGTGCTTGAAGATTGGGTTCACTAATCTTAAAAGGCTAGCTATGCTTCAGGATGGTAGCTTTGCCATTTAAATAAAAGTAGAGGA
>PTEX01000025.1:2539708-2625259 GCA_003342815.1 Eudromia elegans | reverse complement strand
AAGGAAGGAAGGAAGGAAGGAAGGAAGGAAGGAAGGAAGGAAGGAAGGAAGGAAGGAAGGAAGGAAGGAAGGAAGGAAGGAAGGAAGGAAGGAAGTGCAAGTTTCTTCAAACTTCATGAGGAACTTGGAACTGTCACAAATTTCACATTCCTCTGTAAACTCAAGCATGTTTAAGAGAAAGAGAAAGGCACATGCAACGTGTGGCCATTAACAGTGAATAACCACCCTGCTACTGCCCCAGATGAAAAGTGTTTTGGTTGTATAGTGATAAGGACATTAAAAGAACCTGGGGAATGTACAACAGAGTGGTACAATACTCCTTGTGATCTCCCCCTTAGTTTGCTGTTTCAGGTTAGAAATCTTTGGAGGATTTCTGTGTTTGCCCAGAGCTTATACAATAGGATTGTGTTGACTAGGATTTCAAGGTTGTACCGGCATAAAATTATCAAACGATACATTGCAAAGATGTTATCCTTGCTCTTGAAAATTGCTGTTCTTTGCAGAGATCTTGAGGACACAGAATAATAGCTTTTCCTGAAACTCTTATTTATGAAAGATTATTTGCTGGCTGGAAGGCTGCTGGCAGGTAAATAAAGGAGTAGCTTTATTGTTCTTGAGTACTTACCACAAAGTTATGGCACTTTGCTCAGTAAAGGCAGAAAAAAAGGATATGACAGGTGCCTAAAATACTTTGTGTTTCTGAGATTTTTAGCCTTTTCCATATTAGCTATATATCACTGTAGAGAGAGTGACTGACCAGATCTTTGTTCTTTCATTGATCAATTTTTCTGTTCACCTCTTCAGTTATTAGAAGAAGGAACAGTTCTAAACAGCTTAAGAAGTAAAACATGTGTCTATAGGAGATGAGATTTTCCTGTAGACTATGTTTCCTGTTAAAAAATGTGTTCTTACAGCTGAAAGAACTACCTTCTGAAGTCCCTATACCCCTTAGTTATCATTTGCAGAGGAGTTGAGAGGAATCATTTCTCCTGTGACACTTCTGGTCCTCTCCCCACTGCAGGAGAAGTACCTTGGGAAGGAGATAATAAAGTCTACTGGCTTAAACTCTGAAGTCCTTTCAAAGCCTAGCATTTCACTTGAGACAACTATGGCGTATCCATGAGTAATAACAACGTGAAGATTTTTTATTATTAGTTCTGGTGCTAAACTGTTTGGGCCAGCATAACTAGAGGAGCAGGGAGGAAGGCATCCGTGGAAGTAGAACAGCTCAGCATCCTCAACATGGACCAGTGCAGAAGTATTGTAGGTCTTTCAGCAATGGCACTTGCAATTGTGGTTTACTCAGGGTGATCTGACACTCCAGAGATGTTCCCATGGCAGCTGATTTGACTGATCACTGACACATGCCATAATGAATCTGTTGGGTTAGCAGAAGGACACAGAATGATCACGACAGCAAGGAAAGGATGGAAAGAAACCTTTCCGAGGTGAAAAGTGGTGGGGCTGAGAACCTGTCCTACTTTTAGAGAGATCTGAGAAGAAAAAGGAATGTGAAGTAGAGTAGTGGAATTATTAGTGCATAATCTGTGAGCTGCAGGAAAGGCAAAATAATGGGAGGTAGCTCTTAATTTCAGATTGACTCAAGAATACTTTGAAAGTAATATTTCCTTAAGGTGAATAAAATTCATTACATGAATAATATGAAGAAGAATTTGTCTATATTTGATAACATAGCTTGAAAAGGAGAGAAGAAACAACATTCAAACAGTCATGGATCAATTTACTGTTCAACCCAAATATAGCACCAGGCTGTTCACTTTTCTCTTTCAGCATTTCCCATTTTAGTCATTTATTGGATCGATCTTTTTTCTTCAACATCTTCTGAATTGTTTGAATGCTGCTGTAATACAAATAAATACATACAAATACCTGACAAACTACTGATCTCCTCCTTAAGCCTCCTTTATGCCACAAGGCCCTGGAAGCATTGTATAGTAATGTGGCTGTCCTAACAGAGGTCTTGCTGCTCCTTTTCATACCAGAGAAAATGCTTTCTCTCTTCTTTTTGTCTTGTCTCCTTGGACTCCACTTTTTCCCCTTTTTTCATCTTTAATTGCTACATCCAACAGCTGCATGTTGTCACTCTGTGGGGCAATGGCTATCCCTAAGCCTAGGAGCCATTGCCATTCAAAACTAAAGAGAAGGTACTAGCGATTGAATAGATCTCTGCTCAAGATAAAGCACTAGATCCAAATTCTGTTGTCAGTTAAAACTGAGCTACTCCACGAAGTCAGCATCTGTTCCATATCAACATTAAACCTCCAGAAAACATTATGAAATGCTGTAAGCACAAATGACAACAGTATGCTGATGATGAGCCTCATTCTCATTTGGAGCAGACGCTACCTCCAGTTATCAGGGAGGCAGAAGAACCTGGACAAAGCAAAAATGGTTCAAATGCAGCCCAGAGAAAACAGAGGGAGTGCCAGCCAGCACTGAGAAGCATTTCAAAGCTTGCTTCTGGGAGGTTGCAGCTGTCATTTAGTGGGATCCTCATGGAAGATGTGCATCAAGGCTAGGCAATTGCTTGACTTTGGCAGAGTCAACTTTCACGGAAGAAAGGCTTTCTTCTGACATGTTGAGCAAAATATATAAATCCTCACCTTTGAGGAAAAAGACTGGTGTACAATTATGCACATTTTCTGTGTCTAAATTAAAACAAACCTTTATGCTGTGGAAAACATTGGCAAGGTATTGGCACAGCAGTGGCAAAGCAGCCCATTACGGTGGGTCTATATTTAACTTCAAAGTCTGCAGAGATCTAGAGGCTCGCAGCAGCAAGAGTTCCTGTATCATCCCTTAGGGTTTGCAGCTCGCTGGTGTAAGCAGAGGTGCAGCACTGGCGTGGTAGATCACACGGCAGCACTAGGGCTTGTGCTGGTAGGGCTCCCATTTTCCTCTTGCCCATGAAAGCATGTCTAGAAAATTATGTAGCGTGCCCATAAAAAAAGCCCATTGGGCCTGGGAGAAGGAGCCAGACCCCTGCTCTGCCACACTTCTGCTGTGTGTGGGATCTAAAAGGAATTTCTTCATCTCCAGATCCTTCTAAATCCATAGATTTAGAGCTCAACTTTGGCTAATGCACTTTGCTCCACCAAGAAGCCAAGGCATTAGGCCTTTCACATTGTTAAAAAAGTCATTGCAGTGAGTGACAACAGAAAAGAAGCAAAATAGCAGGTCTTCATATTAAATGTCTGTTAAACGGGGTGATTCTCCCTTTGCAGCCATCCTGTTTACGACTTTTAGTTACAATGCTCTTTCTTCATTTGTCTTATCACCACAGTGACTTTTGTCACAAAATGAAACATTTGTTTTCCAAAGAAAGGTTATGCGTAACCCAGAGGGTCCCTTTAGAACCCAGCCATTTTAACGATGCAAGAAGTTCAACCTTGGATGCTGCTTTTTCCTCTCTTGGCAAATATGCTCTGTGCATGATGTGATGCCACTTTATGCAGAGAACTGTAACCCACTGTCCTTTTGTTTTATGGCATTGCTTGCTTCTGCGTTGTATTTATTTTGTTATTAATGCTGGCTGCTTTCCAATAGCTTCTGGCCACAATGACTGCTGCAATCTTTTGTAAGCTAAATCAGACACAATCTGCAGACAGAAACATATTATCATGTACATCATTTTCAAATAAAGCAATGCACATACAACACACTGTTGTTTTATATGGAAGTGTACTGAATTAAATTGAGAATGCTGTAGAGCGCATCTAAAAGAATAGCTGTAAAAAGTCATAATAAGATGATATATCATTTGAGTTTCAAACGGAATCACTATAGGAAAAGGACAAAATCTTTAAATAGATATTTCCAAAAGAAATAAACTGACTAACATGATCCTCCATCTCTGTGCACAAAGCAAGAATTTAGAGGAAATCTAAAATTAGTAGGTTAAATGATAGACAAGCACCTACATTTTCAGTGTTAAAAAGAAACAGATTATGTAAAACAATAGAACTTTTATACTCTGTGAGAAACCTTTGGTGATTTGGGGGCAGATGCCATTTTTATTAAAGTCTATGAGTCTATGAGTATTCCTTTGATTTTCATGAGAATAATATTGTGTTTCAATTGCTTTAATATCCCTTTACCTGGCACTGACAAATGCAATTTTGTTGCCCTTATATCCATCCATAAAGCTGCTGCAGAGATCATTTTCCTAGTCCATTGCTTTGACTTCATCATCCCGTTCTTGGACTCTCTCTGCTGTTTTGATAAGCTTATGTTTATCAAACCTAAGTTACTCGTGCTCACCTTCTACACCTTTCTTGTTCACGTCTGACAAATTCAACAGGGTAGTTTGGGTTAAACACCAAAGATGTTTGGTCTGAAACCAAAACTTTAAAGCAGACCTCAAGCATTTGCTGCCAAGAGAGAAGTTTTCTGAACACCATTGAACAGCATCCCTTGAGTTTCAAACAGCGCTAGGGAAGATCACTCAAACCTTTCACATTCTTGCCCTTACTTGCAACAGGCTGTTTGAAGTTACCGAGATTGCAGTATCATCTGGGCTTGCAGGCAGAGTACAGGGGAAATCTGTATCATGAAGGACCAAGGATCTATGCTGCCCTTTAACACTGGCAACCCAGCCCTGTGTGTACCACATGCTTGGGAGCCTGACATTCCTGCAGTGCAGGCCACGCTTTCCCAATGTCTGAGCTGCAGACTTTTGCTTTCCCTCGATTCATCCCAGACCAACAAGGAAGCACCTTGCCCTGTGAAGGTGCACACTGTCTCCTTTCACTCAGGAACACAGCACAAGGCAGGAATGGGCACTCATAGTGTGCCCCAAAAATGAACAAACGAAGCCTGAATAAGCAAAAGAATCAGGATGTGTCTATATCTGTCAAGGCCCCAGACTCAGTCTCTGCATTGCAATAGCTCTGGCATGGTTACTGCAGGTTTTCAGTATTTTCTGTCTAAAAGGTTCCCATCCTCTACACGGATACTGCAGAAAAGAGGACACAGTCCTGCAAAAGGAAACATCTGTGAGCAGAGCCCAGTGGGCTGCTTTTGAATTCAGCAGCTCAAGGAAAGGGGATAGTGACAGTGTATAAATCCCCTTGAAAATCCCCTGGCCCTCACCCTATCTCTCCCAGGTTGAAATAGTCAGAACTTTTAGAAAACCTCACAAACTTTCAGGGTCTAAAGGTGAGGTGGTGAAAGGCAGAAGAGAAGGTTGGATGTTGCTGCATTTCTGCAGCAGTATGATGTATGTGCTGGCTAGGGGTGAGATGGCAGGCCTATGGCAAGGCAGACTGGTGCCTTAGGACAACAAATCTTGGTCTAACAGAATGTCTGTGTTTATCACGGCCAGACAAAATGAGACAATCTCTTATCTGTTCCTTTCCTCTAGCTAACTTCTTGTAATTTAGATGAAAGAGGAAGAGCTGCATGAGGGCCTTCGCTCTTTAGAATCACAGAATTATAGAATGCTTAAGGTTGGAAGGGACCTCTAGAATTCATCCAGTCCAACCCCCCTGCACACGCAGGGTCCCCTAGAGCACGTGGCACAGGGTGGTGTCCAGGCAGGTTCTGAAGATCTCCAGAGAAGGAGACTCCACAGCCTGTCTGGGCAGCCTGTTCCAGGGCTCTGTCACCCTCACCGTTAAGAAATTCTTTCTCAAGTTCCTGTGGAACTTTTGGTGCCTCAGTTTGCCTCATTTCCTCTAGTTCTATTGCTGGCAGTGAAAAGAGGCCAGCCCCCTCCTCCTCACTCCCTGTCTTGAGATATTTATATACATTAATCAGGTCTCCTCTCAGTCTTCTGCAAGCTGAAGAGGCCCAGCTCTCTCAGCCTTTGCTCGTAGGGCAGATGTTACAGGCCCTTAATCATCTTCATAGCCCTGCACTGGACTCTCTAGCAGCTCCACGTCCCTCCTGCATTGGGGAGCCCAGAACTGCACACAGTACTCGAGGTGCGGCCTCACCAGGGCTGAGGAGAGGGGCAGAATCACCTCCCTCGACCTGCTGGAGACGCTCTGCTTAATGCACCCCAGGATCCCATTGGCCTTCTTGGCCACGAGGGCACACTGCTGCCTCATGGTCAACTTGTCATCCACCATGACGCCCAGGTCTCTTTCCGCAGGGCTGCTCTCCAGAAGGTTGGTCCTGGAGAGGTCTACATATACGAAACAAAGATACAGCCCATCCTGAAGCTTCGGCCTGTGGCTCGCCAAATTTTGGCTCACCAAAACTGGGCTTTGCCAAAAAAGGAACAACAGCGTCCTGCTCCTATTTGTAGGAGTGCAGCACGTGTGATGCAGCACTGAACTGTACAGCTCTTCCAGGAGGTTCTTGTGGATTTAACCCAGGTTGCTGGCAAGGATAACCAGATGCATTTCGGTCACCTGCAGATGCTACCTTGGTGGTGGTCTGTGACAACTGTGCTGGTGAGAAAGCAGAAAAGGGATGAGAATAGGAAAAAAAGAAAGGAAGAAAAGTGGTCTTAGTCTGCTAGGGAACAGGCATTTACATCTCAAATCCACTGTCCCACACGGTACTCAGGGGAAGCATCTCTAGGGAGGCAGGGCCTGAGTGGCAGCCCTTTGAAACCTTTGGAAAGACTTCCACGGGCTTTGGCAGCACATAGATCAGTACTAAAAAGCACGGGCTTGAATTCCCAACCTGTCTGCAGGCCCGACTCTCTGTCACATGGCGCTGAATACGAATGCTGTGAATGGGCTAGTCTAGACTACGCCAGCCCATGCGCTCCCAGTCCTAGGGATGAAGCCACACTGTTTAGCAGTGTAGTGTTTGTCAAAAACACATAATTCATTTTAAACTATCCCAACATAATCCTGTTCCTTTCTAGACAAAACTCCTTTGTCTCAGCCAATCTCTCCTGTAGGTTATCATAGTTCTTAGCCATTATTTTTAAGACTATTCACTTTAGCTCTCCCACTTTCTGTCCTGAATTCACAAGATATCCTTTAATTTATTCTCTATAAAATGAGATAAACCATGAGTGACCAGTCTCCTGGGGCTGCACTGTTCTCTGGTGAGCCTCATGTAAAAGATACAGGGTATATTTTCAGCATAGTGCGTTATTATTAATGAAGGCTGTGCGCACAACTCTTTGTCCATCACAATGAAAATTTACCCTCATGTATCTTGTAAATCTCAGATGTAGATTTCTCTCACAGCATTTTATTTTGGGTATTCTTTGATTATTTTTCTTATACTGGGAACCATAACGATAAGTCCCTGCTCAAGTGAATAGACAACTAGATCTCACATGACACTGAAATTTGATTTTTTTTTTCTTGTTGGGTTTTAAAAATTTGCCTTTCAGAGCTATTCAATAAGAGAAATGTTAATGAGAAAAATTTTAACAAGGCAAGCCCTGGCAGTGACCCCCTCGGATCTAAGCAGCGCTACAAACTCAGGGCAAGCCTGATGCATGAGGAACATCTTGCAGAATATCGCTGGCCTTCTGTTCTATCAGTGCTGTAGTTCTAGAAACAAGGCTCTTAATGAGGAAAGATCAATCCCAACAGGAAAACCTGTGATATCTGACATCAGTAGACATGCATGCATGCTGTACAAACCAGCCCTCGCTACTCCAGCCCCCACTAACAGAAAAAAAAAATAAAGTAAAATTGTGTCATTTTCTTTCAAAGTTTAAAGACTCGGGATCACTTCATGTAGCATTTAACTATCATTTCAGTCAGGCTTTTGAAGCTGTTTAAGTTCTTTTGTACCCGCGTTGTTTAATGTTGCTCAGACAAGGTAAATCAAAGTCTAATAGAGTGGAAAAACAGTAAAGGCAGAAAATAGGTAAAAGATAAATCACACAGGAAGTTTTGCTTTTTTTTTGTTATTATATTCATTGAGATCAAAGTCCTTGTTTCAGCTCTAATTAACAAAAGCTAATGCAGATTGGAGACCTTCTGGCACTGAGCAGAGCCTTGGAGGATACAGTCGAAATCTTCTGAAGATTTAAATAATTAATATGACACCTTGAGCTTCGGATGGGAAAATAAAAAATAAAAAAAAAGAAGAGGAAAAAAAAAGAGCCCCATGTTCAAGTTTAAGAACAATGCTATTGCCAAGTTTGATACCATTTGTTCTGATGAAAATGAGCTGAGTAGACTGCACTGACTTCATTGTCTGGTACATTGGCAGTTCAGTGGATTGTTTCACCTTTTGTCATGCTAAGGGAGTCTTTTGTGCAGTACTTTGTTACCCCCAAGTCTGCCCCAGTTGAAGGGGGATAGAAAAAGGCAAATCTGCTTTAGGGACTTGGAGGATGGTCATTTAATGGTTTTTAATCCTCTTAATCCACGTAAGAATGGAGATCTCTGAGTGAAAATCCCATCCCAGAAGTCCTTATGATTCAAATGCCTGGCTCAGGAGACTGTCTTTTGAAAAAAAAAAAAAATGCAGCAAAATATTCTCCACTACTGTGGCACTGTGGTTTATTTCTCTCTGGTTTTCTAAAGCTATCTAATATAATACAAGTAAATAAAGTGGAAGCCTACTTCTAACCTTGTGAAGTACGAGAACAGAGCGCCCAGTGCCAGTCTGTGCATTTGGGGTGCTCTAGTAGCTCAGTCTGATTTCATACTAATGACAGAGAGTCTCTTTTCTAATTGTCTCAACTGTATGCAAATCTCCTCTAGATTTGGGCATGCTCTAATGCCCTTACCAAGCTGTTTTCCACTCGGATATTTTCTAGGTAAATGAAATCCTCCACTGAGTTTGGATATAGATTAATTCTAAACTGTTGACATAATCATAGCTAAGCCTTTCTACGGAGTTCATTATTACTTCATAAAAGCATGATTTCTATTACTCCCCACCCAAAAAAAAAAAAAAAAAATCAATAGACTTAATTTGATAAGACAGCAAAGGACTGCTAAGAGGCAATTTTCATAAGTAAAATTAAAGAGGATCTGAGGATGAAACAGATTTTTCTTGCTGTCAGTCTACAGACTTGCCATTTGCTACTACAGGTTGAATTTAATATAATTTTTCCTTACATGCACTATATTGTGGTTTTTCTTTTGTTTATTTAGTTCCTCACTTTGTTTATTTAGTTCATATTTTTTAGCATGTATAGTCAATTACAGGTTGGAACTGTATTTTTCCTTTTCTTTCAACCCATTCTAAATATTCCAAGTGATATGAACGTATTATCACTTATGAAGTGATAAGTGAAATATGTATGATTTCTTTAAAAAATAAAAAATTAAAAAATTAAATTCTCACTTCAATAATTATAATCTAGATAGGTAGTAAACAATTTCAACAAAATAGCATGGCAGAGCAACTCAAGGCATGTCTGAAAAATTAGACCTCATTAATGTAATGTTTTCTTTTTCAGTCACTGACACCCATTTCTCAGCTTCTATTTGTACAACTCCTTCTCTTCCCCTGTTCCCAAAAACATGACAGCAACAAACTTGTAATTGTTTTCTAGGCTTTTAAGGCAGTTTGTCTGACAATTCAACCCATATAAAACAACCAGCTTCCTAAATTAATTCCAGCTAGATGTTAATATTAATGGACTCTAAGAGTGCTGCAGGAAAAATGAGGCATCATTTTGTTTTCTTTCTCACTTTTCACCTCACTAGAGGTGCTGTATCCTGCATCCCATAAAGACTTTGGCTGTCACCTTGCCAAGATTTCTGCTCTTCTCAATGGACCACGTTAACACCTAATTTGAGGCTGGAGGGTAAGAATCTGTTACGAAGCAGTTATTGGTGCCACAAGCTTCCCCAGGTCTCCATTGTCTTTTTGTACAGCATCTACTTAAATCTCACCTTTACTGAGCTGGGCCCCGAATGGGCTGTATGCTCCTTTTAGATACAAGGGTATCTCTGTGACACTGCAGCATCAAAACGAGAGTGGCACAAACCACAGCCTGGGTCATGTTTCCTTACTCGTCTCCTCACTGTGACCATAGCTCTTCTTTTGCTAATGCCTTGCCTTTTAATTTTTTCTTCTTAATACCGATTATTCTTGGTAATGTTGCAGGTGCTCTTGGCTAGTATTTGTGGCAGAAATTGGCCTGCATCCCATGCTGAGTACAGTATTAATATTTTTTTTTTCCACAGAGTTTTATTGTTTGTTGTGCTGATACATATTCTTTTTTAACTTCATCTTCTTTACCTTCACCTATGGCAGCTAACCCCCTAAAGCTACTCTGTCTTGTGAATGGCTAATGTAAGATGAAGAAGATATAAGAGTCTACATGAGTAAAGTTGAAATATTCTGGCGTGTGCCTTGAGCAACATTCTGGTTTTGAAAGAGTTAACTCATTTCTAGTCAGTTCTAATTTACCAAGACTACTCTCACCTGACTCTGGGCCTTACAGCAAGGATTTTAGTGGTCTGGTAGCCTGATCAGTTTGGAAATATGTGTTAGATGTTTGATCTAACCTGCTTTATGAAATTAAGCTGAATATCCCTCCTATTCATCAGTGTCTATCAAACAGAAAGGTTGGGGAGGGGATCAGAGCAGGCCCATGCCACAGCTTTTGGCCATGGCCAGGCCTGTCTTCCCTGTCACAGTGCAACAAAAGGGCAAGTTCCCAGGGCTATGACTCAAAAAGGAGGAGGAAAAAACCCTCTAAGCCAGGTAGTGCTGACAACAGGGAAAGCTTCCTGATATTTCTGACCTTCTGCTATGCCAGGGCACCTTGCAGGACCTGTTTTTCCATCTCAAAACCTGAGCCCGTCACCCCAGGTTCCTCAGGAGCCACAGTAAGCACTCAGTGGTAGCTCCAGAGCTTGGCTGCTGTCTCAGAAGATGCAAGGAAATAGACTCAGCAGACTGTTGCTCTAACCTGCAGCACACTGCAAGCAAGGTGTAGCAATAATGACCTCTCTTAAGGATTTCCAGAGAGGCCAGAAGAAAAGTCAGGAAGATTTCTGGAAGTAAACCTTCTAACGTAAAGCAAAAGACATTTACAGCATAAATTACAGATATTTCTTGGCCTCCCTGCTGCAATCCATACTTTTGAGTTGTATTCACTGCCGATAGATGAAGACATCATTTCTGGTTCTGATAAAACTGAATTTGGACAATAAACTTTTCTGGAAAGGGACCATTTCTGCTCTCTGTTTGGATTATGGGAGCTTTCATCTTGCTAAGGCAATATAAATCAATAACAAACCTACTAGAAAGATTTTTTTTTTTTGGAGGGGGGGGGCTGTGTCTGTTCTATCAAGAAGCAAACATTTTTAACATGACTTGCCAACTTCTCAAAGTTTATTCAGCAATTCCTATTTCCTACATTTCACATAAATGCACATCCTGTTCTTTAGACTCTGCTATATATATTCAATCATGTGAATCATAAATAACTCGGTTATCATGAAGATTGCATGTTTGTGACTATTTATTTTTTTTACCTCTTAACCTGACAGAATTCTTTAAAAATGTGCAAAATACCGTGTCAGCAAAAGTGTCTCGAAGGAGGCATATGTTGGGGGGAAGAAACAATAAACAGACATCACACACACCACATTATAATGAAACAAATTAGGGTCTAACTCAAAACACTTTAAGGGATGGACAGTAACCCCTTATTACCAAACTACAAAGGTAGCAATAACTCCATTCCCAGAGGTACCACTGCGATCAAGGAAAAAACCCCTTGTAGTATTTTTATGGCCTTTGCTTGAAAATATTTTTGAAGAAAAACTCTGGCTTCTAAAGAGTTCTAAAACTGTGTGGTATGTCTCAGGATAGATCTTAATGAAATTTGCTGCTATCAAAACTAGACTGCCTAGAATATGGCAGAGCCTATTAAGGCCGCAATAACAACATTGATTTTAGGGGTTTTCCCCTCCCTGCAAATACACTGCACACTTTTTTTGATGTGTGAAGAGACTGAAGCTACTTAAAAGATATTTTCAATGGGATAGTTCTGAAGACTTCAGATAAAATATTTCAACACAGTACCTGCAGGGACAGGAGAAATTGCTTCAGTTCATTTTGCCTTAGTTAGAGTCGTGTTAAATCAACTGCTCTTGGCATCTGCAGGACTTTGTAGACATTCTTTCAAAAGTGTTTGAAAAGCTTCAAATAGATAAAGGTCTTCAAAACGCAACTAGCGCGTGGGGCTGACATCAGTAATGCACCAAAGACTGTCCAAAAGGGCTGATATATGGTATAAGTGGGGCTTTAGTACCTTTTTTTTATTCATCTGAGATACTAGCCATGTTCTGCCTTTGTTATAAGATCCACTGGCTGCCAGGAGGATGCCTGATAGTCTGATTACCGAGACATACAAGAGCCTGGTTCTTCACAGCCTGGAAGCAGATAGTTATATGCATGTAAGTTAAATATGTTGCCAGTTTAACTGGTAATCTACCAGCGAGCAATCTAAACTTCTCACCGTCAGGAGCAGTGAGACCACAAGGTGCAGTGCAAATTAGACATGATGACATCTGTTCCCTTCGGTGACTTTTGGCAACGTGTAACATTGCGTCACCTGATGTAAGTGGAGAAGACTAGTGCCTCCGTCTGAGCACCTGCAGTGTGAGCTGTGCTTTTCAGGATGGGTTGAGACAGGGATCTTGCCGACCTCATTCATATGGACAGCTCCCTTTAGGGTTTGGTGGACCTATTCATAAAAAAAAAAAAAAAAAAGACTCAAGTTGCAAACAGCAAGAGACTGAAAAATTACTTTCAAAGTATGAGAGAAGTTTTCACTGCAAACACCCAGCATAGCATAAATTCCTAAAATATAAGCAACAGAATGTTTTGTACTCTGTATTTGTATGTGCGCAACTAAACCTCTCTATTGCAATGGAGCAGGAAGGGCACCACCGCCTCTCTCATGCAGAAAAGCGTATGAGACATCTTTCTTCATTCATGGTCCTGTGCAGGTCCCTGTGAAAGATTGTCTGTGGGTCTGAAGAGAGAGGGTCTTTCCTACCATGGAAAGTTCCTCTGTTTGCCGTGGGAATACAGTGAGCAAATTTAATCGTGGATTTTTAAAAATACTCCTCTAGATACTTGATCTATTGGACCCACCTATTCACCCCCAAAAGACTGACTCAGCCCATGCTCTGAGAATTCAGCTTAAAAAGCAGGATCATAGGCGTATCTCTAACAGAGAGGATATTGTATAGTGTTTTGGATTTTCCTAATGGCTCAGAGTGCCAAACTCAGATTTATCACATTGTTTTTGTCTTGTGAGGAAGTGGGAGAAATAGTGGGAGAGTCTCACTAGTGCGAGTCAGCATGTTTCTACCAGAAATGAGTGTGAATCATAGTTTTCAAACAGTAAAGTAATAAAGATCTTTATATAAAATAATGCCAAGAATGGCTTTTAAAATTATATATAAAAATAAGATAAAAGATTCAGTGAAGATTCTACAGTATCTCATTAATGTTAATCATATTTACAGTTTGTTGCTATAGAGACCAGAGCAACCAGATATTCTCTTTCTCCAGTACAGAAGTGGCCTCTCTGCATTTTACTGTGAAATCTCTCTTTCTGCAGTCTGGGCCTTTGAAGCTGCTTTGATGGAGGTGTTTTCAGAGGGAATGATAGCAGAAGGCACTTTTCCCATGGTGAAAGCACCTGTTTGTAACCTCTGACCTAGGCATCTGGGAAAGTTTAAACTGAAGGGAAAGAGACAGCAGGCATTATTTACTTCTGTTCACTTTTTGTTCCTTTGTGTATTTAGTTCAAATTGTAATTTGTATATATACAAAGGTGCCAAAATGAGAGACTAGATTCTTCTCTGTATTCGAGAGTAATGCCTTTTTTACCAAAAATTTTTGTATCGCTCAACATGAAACTTTGGGATGATTCACTGATGGAAATCTTTTAGCACCCAGAGAATCACGGAGTCACTGAGGTTGCACCTCAGAAGGTGTCTGGTACACCTCCCTACCCAAAGCAGGATCAGCTCTGGGGTCAGACCAAGCTGCTCAGGGCTATGTTGAGGGCGGGTCTTGAAACCCTTTGAGGATGGCGAGGGCACAACCTCACGGGGCACCTGCTGCACTGCCTGACAGTCCTCACAGCGGAAAAGTTTCTCTTGTTCCAGCTTGTGCCCACTGCCTCTCACTCTCCTGCCATGCTCTGCTGTGAGGAACCTGCCTCCGTCTCCTCGATGACCCCATCTCGATATGGTGGGGCTCTTTGTTCCCTCCAAAGCTGTCTTTTCCTCAGGCTGAGCAAACCTAGCTCCCCCAGCCTCTTCTCATGGGGTGAGTGCTCCAGCCCCAACAGCCTTGAGGACTGTCCACTGAACTTACTCCAGTTTGTCCATGTCTTTCCTATCCTGCAGGACCCCCACTGGACACAGTACACTAGAAATGATTTAATGAATACAGAATAGGGGGGATAATTTCAGGTTGAGGTCCTGCACATACAGCACAGGGCGCTGTTCATCTTCACCTCAGCCCAGGTGTGCTGTTGACACAAATTGGGTTCGTTTTCTGCCAAGGCCCTGCAGTCCTTTCAGTGAAGCTCCTCTTCAGTTGTCATTCCTGGCCTATTAGCCAATACATGGATGGTTTTGTTCTCCCATGTTTTTCATTTCCCAGCTGACTCTCATTGTACTCTCATTTCTTTATCATGTCTTGCAACACCATTAAATAGCCACTTTCAAACCCAAGGCCAAAGGCCCACAGTAATCTTTGTTTCTTCTTTCTTTTGAAGGTGAGCTATGCATTGGGGCTGCTTTAGGGCACAATGATTCAAAACAAAAACCCTCTATTGAAACATTACTGTATCTGCCACAATTTCTTCCTTACTTGCCTCTATATAGTATTTTATGGCAAGACTTTTACCCATTTGAGAGTAATGCTCTGTATAGTCATAATCTTCATTTGATCTATTCACTGAATTCACTTCCAAGAGCACAGGTTTTTTTAAGAAGTGCCGCATTTATGAATCTAACTTGAGTTATTCAGCCTCTGTATGCATGTCACTGTGATTTTCTCACAGATTGATTGACCAGATAGAGTTATCCTCCCTTGAGAAAGGGAGACACTGTGAGCTCCTCAGAACAGCAGAGCTTGCAAGAGAGACAAGGTATTCTATTAGACACAGCAGCTCCATGTTCCCCTTTCTTCACTGTTTGAATCACTGCATCAAAGATGAGAAAGAAAAAAGGTTTCTGATCCTGTTCACCTCAGTTCCCAAGCTCTCATTCTTATTATATCTGTCTCAAAATGCAGAACACATCACCTTTACCTTCTGTTATAGAAGTTACAAGAATCCACTACATCTTGTAGAAACCTGAAGGAAACTAGCATCTACTGACACCTTGGGCTGTTCATCAGTAGTGGCTGTGTGTATGCCAGTCTACCCAAAAGACTGCAAGCGCTCGTCATTGTTACCGTATCTTGCAAACAAGACCACTCTGATGGATATTTCTGAATCAAAGACTGGCATAGGTATCTGGATGAAAAGTCAGCAGCCTTCTATTACTGACAGTCCAGTACGATCAGTGAGCCAGATTTCAACATTTATTATTACAGGAATATTTTTTGTTATTACAGGAATATTTTTGTTACAGGAACTTCTTTTTTTTTTTTTTTTTAACAGCAAATATCAACAAGTTCTTTACCTTCAAACTTGTATGATATTATTCTCTTTTCACAGAGAGTAACCTTTATTACTCTCATGTCACGCCTATGCACTCAGAATTTTTTTCATTGATGAGGCTGAAAGAGGTGGCTCTCATTTCCCATTCTTTTCTCCGGTAGAAATTTCCCCTTCTCAGTTTTCTTCCCAGAGTGATCCTCTGACTTCCCTGGTCTTCTGACTCTTCCAGGACAGGCTTGGAGAAACCCTTCTCTCAAAATGAATAAGGGTTTCTACACTTATGGCCTACTGTTGGCCATACCAAAAATGCCTTATCTCGGTACATCACAAAGTTGACCACCAAGTTCACCTTCTTTCTTATCAGCTGAGAGGCATGTGAAAGAAGAGACTGAGTTAGGAATGTGGATTTGAAAAAAAGAAAGCAAACTGAAGAGATGCAGCCAAAACAGTGGCTCCCTCCCAAGGTCTTACATTCCTAGCACCCAGAATACTCCTTCTGTTAAAGGCTTCTCAGGAAATGGCTGCTTCCCAAATACTTAATCTTCATAAAGAAGGAGCAGTCATGTTCCTTCATGACTTAGATTAAATCTTGTTCATGCTCTTTGCTCTTCATAGAGATTCCTATCATTAAATGTTTCCTTGGTTTATGAAAAGCAATTAGGATTATCAACACAAAATTACTTCCATGTATGGAAACTTTCATCTATGCATCAGACTTTTTGCAGCTTCTGATACTGCTAGTGGTAGAAAGGAAAGCCTTATTGGCCTTGTGATTCAGTCTTCAAGAAAAATCAATCAAGAAAAATAAATAAAAAAAAGAGATGAAACACTAATCAGGTCTCTCTAATGTTTTACAAGAGAACAAGTCTCCCTCCTGTATCCAAGAATGTCAGCTGAAATGACCTTTCGGAGTTGGAAATATGTCGTGATTCAGAGCAAAACACAAGAAAAAATGTATTTTTTTAGATTGAGAATATCATAACATGTTAGAATCTTTGAATCTGAAGACTTTTCTTAGTTTTGCCACTTTGCTTCAAATGATGAAGGTGGGAAAGTGTTGCATTATGTAAGACTGAGGCTTGGAACAGAAAAAGACAACAGAGTTCAGGAGGTTTCAGTGGGCTGTGGTTTGATTGATCACTATTTCTCTATAGCTCACATTAATGACTGTACTATTCCCATAAATTCTTCCTTTGACCTTTCTGAAGTATAGCTAGCACAATGACAAGTGCATTTCTCACAGCTTTTGGACCAAGAATGGATCATATCTTACCCCCTGAGAGCCCAGGCTAGCTTTGCTACAACTGTTTTTATTTTATGTTTTAGCCTAAATCCTTTACTCTCCAACCTTACAGGACCCATTTTAATATTTGTACAATAGGTGTAATATGATAAACATTTATACTGCATATAAATATTCAAGTGCTTCTTTTTTGATTACATTATCTCACGAGCTCCTAAGTCTTTTTTTTTAGCTAATTCTAAGCTTTATGAAGTTTTATTCATGGATAGAGGGGAAAAAAGGACTATCTTGGATTCTGTGTACAAAAATCAATTTATTTGAAACTGCTATGAGGTTTGTTCTTAGGTTTTTTTTTTCTAAAAGGCAACTTTAAATCAATTTAAGTCATTTCCTTCTGAAGAAAACACGCCTGTGAGCTCACAGCTTTCACAAATTTTGATAGACCTGATAGAAATGAGGGATTTGATGGCAGAACTGCTGTTGTAAGCCACTGTTGCAAACAAACACCAGTTCTCATCCAAAAGGAATGTTTTATTGAACTGTTTTTCACATTTGCTACATGCGATTTCAGAGTGATCTGTGGAAGATGCTACAGATTTCACATTAAAAATAGAGGGAGTTGGGACTCTGCTTTCCCACGCTTCTCTGAAACTGTGATGATGAGAATCCAAGTACTGTTAAGATTTCAGGCAAAGCTTTCAGCAATAGTGTAGTAGTTTGGAAAGGTATGGGACCACTTTACCAGTCAAGAACTTATCTCTACCAAGAGAGGCAAAGAAATCATTAACTAAATCCAGCTTGATATAGGGATGCAAGACCATGGTCTACAGTGTCATTAAACCCTCAGGACTCAGGAAAAAGGCTAGAATGAACATTCAGAGTCGAAATATTATATTTTTGCTGCTTGACTTCAGAAGGAAAAAGGGAGAGAAAAAAAAAAGAAAAGGCTGTATAAGAGTCAGGCATTCAGCTAAGCGTGGCTGGAGTGGTTGCAAAAGCAATCACACAAACCATTGCAGTCAACAGGGCAGGCTGTGAATGCAGAAGGTCTGTAACTCAAAGACTATGGCTATACCTGTGCATCCACATGAACATGCTGACAGATACACCCAAAAGAATTCACACAGCAAAAGTTTCAGTGCAGGGTGCCTAGAAGCTTGAGAGATTACTGATTCCTGAGCCGTGCAGGAGCTGGTTGCCCAACTCAGCCTGTGGGTTCAACCCCTTGCTGCAATGCTGTGGCTGTTGTTGTGGCACACTGATTTCCAGACCATTTTGTTCTCCTAGAAAACAGGAAAAAAAAGACTCAAAGGTCTACTGTTAGTCTTTGTTTTACTGATGATTGAAAAGTAGCTAATTTAGACTGTTCAGATATAAAGATACTTTGGTCACATTAAAAGTTAAAAAAAAAAATTAAAGCAGTCATAAAAATAGTATTTTCAATGGCAAACTTGCATAATTCACTAACGGGGAGAAACTAATGTACACAAATGCTGGAGATTTCCTGTTGGAAATCCTGTGATTTCCTCGTGGCAGTGACCCCCATTCATGCAAGAGTTACTTGCGCATTCGTTGATGTCTGTCCCACAGTGATCTCCTGCATAGCCAGGTGAGCAGATTCACTGATAACCAAGTCCTGTGAAGGAACAAGAAGGTTGAAAGTTGAGGAGTTTCTTTCTCTTCATCCACATATATGATGTATGAGTGTGTGTAGATACACACATATATATACACATATGCACAACTATATTTTTATATAATAAGTACACTGTATAAATTTATTATATACATAAAAATACATATATAATACACATGTATTCATAATTAAAAGGAAAAAACCTCTAAATATCCCACAGTACCATCTATTATATTCAATACCAACATAAATAAACCAGCTCATGTTAAAACAAGGCAAGAATATTTAGGAGAAAGAATATCCACCAGCTAAACCTGGCATACATTCTTCATTTCTCAGGATACATAAATCTGTACTTTCAAGTGGAGGACCCACATTTGCAGTAGTTGACAACCAAGCCTGTTTCCTGGTGACAATGACACTGAGGATGTGTCATTTGCTGCAGCTACCTTTTCTGCTCTTGTATCCTTTAGGACTATATGTGCAGAAGACCAAATGTGAAGCAGCCTCCCTGCTGCTCCACTCCAAGGCAGGACAACTTGCACCTGCGGCGTTCCCAGCTTAGGGCTGTTTCCTGCTCTGTTTGTGTTTAGATCCAAATGTTTTAGTTACTGTTGTAAACTTGCGGGAACCAAATCAAAACCAGTTGCTTACCCATCAAGACCCTCCATTCTGACATTGTCCACAGCAGTCATCAATATCTGCAGTAAAATTATCATGGTTAGAATGCAAAAATATATTTACACTAGACAGAGAGTTCAAGTCCTTCTAGGACTCCAACTAGATAAACCTTTTATCAAATTTCCTTGAGATAAGATTATTATAATGGGTGGGAACCTTTCGTGACTCTTCTACTAGAGCTGGTGAAACTTCACATCATTGTTTTAGTCACTCTATCAGAATACAGCTATGTTATGGACTAATGAGTTTGATAAAATTTTGTATTTTCATTCCACACCAACTACTCCCTTTCCAAAACCAACTAAGACTCTGCCCGATATTTAGAGCAGAGCTGAGAACTCAGTGGAATACATATATTAAACACACACAATTAGCCCTTAGTAAATGTGGGGCTCCAGACACTCCCGTATGTCACAGCTGTGGCCAGACCAGCCGGTAACGTAGTCACAGCAGTAGCTGCTGGTCAGGTTCCTGCAGGAGCTGGCATAGACACAGGGCTTGCCCTCGCATTCATTCGCACCTGAAAAACAAGGGGGACGGCCCCATGAGCTGCTCGAAGAGCGGGAGACCGAAGGGCAGCCGAAGTCAGCAGTCTGCTCTCACAGCAACGGCCAGCAGTTCCAATCTCAAAGGAATTTGCAATATGCAACCTGGATTAATGTGATTTGAGAGAACAAGAGTGAATCATGCCTCAGTCTTTGAAGTCTCCCGCAATTTCTCTGCAATTACAATACACCAGCCATGACAATCATGTGATAATTGCCCAGCTCCTCAATCAGACCCCTCCACACGCACACACAAACGCGCTCACTGGGGTGAGCGTGTTGTGCAGAGCACACCTGGCTCATTCGCCTTGAGACCATCCGCGTTTTGGAAGCCAGCTGCGAACTCCCTGGTGTGGAGGAGCCGACACGGCGGAAGAGATGCAGCAACCTTCCCCCAGGCTCAAGGACAGAACACACGTGGGGGCAGGCCGGGAAGGCCTCCACATACACGTCCACCCTGCCCACCGCAGTATTTCCTGTGTAAAGGATGCCCCTTTGGCTTAGTTCACTATTTTCTTCCCCAGATGATAGCTTTCATTTCCCCAGCTAGGTTTCATTTAAAAAAATGAAATCGCAGTACTTTTACTCTGAAATTAAACATAAAATTAATTTTAGAGGTCTTCAATGTCATAAAATTAGTTTTGGCTTGTTTGATACAGAATTCTTTCAGGAAGTACTAAACAAACAAGAAATATAAAGGGGAGGTCACAAAGATTTCTGTTGTCTTGTGAACTCAATTCTGGCCACAGGATGACCTAAATGATAAAGACTGCCAGAAAACCATTTGTAGCAGCCAGGAAAATGCTGAAAAGTCTTTAAACCTTTAAGAAACCTGAGTGTTGTTTTGGTTTTACATTTTATAATCAGACAGGCACTGTAAATTGTACACAAGATTGAGGACAGAAGTTGTATAAAAGTTCAAATTATGCAGCCTAGTTTTAAGGAGCATGAATTCAAATTTTATTGCAGGTATAACTATCTGAATATATAACATCCATATTCATAATGCTGGGAAGTAGTCTAGTAGTTTCAAGCATTAGAAGTGCAAAATGTGAAAGGATAATATTTGGAAAGAAGAGCTTTGTTGCACTGAGTGAGAAGTAAAATCTCTTTCTGGGTTGGCTTTCACTTTCTGCCAGATAAAAGCCGTGCTTTCCATTCTATACTACTGGCATGTGAACAATTAACCAAGAAATAAACAATGCTTCCACTTAATGAACAGAGAGTAACTACTTTTTTTTTTCCCACAAGAAAGGCTAGGGACTGATATATTTCAGGTGTTTCCAAGATAGATAAATGCTGTAAATGACTCCTAAGATGCTTTGTTGCTGCACCACACACAATCAAACTGAATTGAGACAATGAAGACTTAAGAAAGTGAAAAAATGAATCTCTGCCTTATTAAAAGTCAATATCCCAAGACATTTCTGATGTCTCTTGAACTTTCATGTTCAAATACAGCATATTGCATAGATAAATAATTCAAAGAAAATTAAGAACAGAAGAGTTGATTGGTATTAGAGATTAGGAATACTTTAAAAAAAGACACAACTCTCACTTTACGTTGCTCTGTGTGGGAATAAGAAAAGCAAAACTGTAATGGAACAAAACGTGGTGGGTTTAAGTTCTGCTTCTGTTTACTAAACATTGTAGGGCACTGATAAAATTTTACACAGACAAAAATAGGTAAGTGTATTATTCAACCCCTTTAGCAGCAGGCACAGAACATCCTCAAAGATGCTGACCAAAACCTTCCACCATTCAAACATCACCTCCCAAGACCACTAAAATGAGATTGACTTAGACAGGATTTTTAAAAGGAATAATTAGGAGTTATTTATATTTTATATTTTATATTTATATTTATATTTTATATTTTATATATATATTTTTATATATATAAAAAAACCCCACTAATTACCAAAAAAAAATGAAGTAAGCTCTCAAGAGTTGATAACGCTGTCATCATATGTGTAAAGTCCATTCACTGCTTAGGGACAGGGTTGGTGATGGAATTTTAGGAGCATGGAAGGAAGGAAGAAGTCAAATTCAGTCAGGAGAAATTCAAATAGAAGCAAAGAATAATAGTGGTAACAATATGCATATAAAGTCAGAGAGCTGCCAGTGATGCTGAGGATAATGAATTCATGGCGTGAATTAATTTGCTGTTTTAACTGTGTCAATAATTACTTGCAACAACCTCTGATCTACATTTTCTTGGCTGAGATCTTCATAACTTGATCTTCTAGAATGGTAGGGGCATGGCAGAAGGGAGTCTTACATGCTTTAAAATGATTTAAGGATGCACAACCAAAAGAAAAAGGTATTTCCTTTAATGACTGTTGTTTTTATTAAATGCTGTTTTGAACATGTAATTTTTCACTGAAGTTTCTGCTAAAAAAGGAAAGGTTTCAGGTTTTCCTTGAAAAAAAAAGAAATTAAAATTCTTTACTCTTTGCCATTGTAGAGCATTCAGCATCTTTAGTAAACCAGTTTCTGTTTTTTCAACTAAAATATAAAATAATCAGTGAAAATAACATTGAATTTCCCACAAGCTTGCAAAAAATTAAAACCACAGGCTTTCCTTAGGATTAATTCAGATATACAATACTTTTCCTGTCCTTCAAGAGTAGCAAAAACTAGACCAGTTCAGATTTCCTTCATCAGATTCTTGCCTCACTTCAAATAATGCAGAGCCCCAGACCGCACTGTTACTTTTGTTATATTCTGAGTCCAGGGGATCTTCGGCACTTCTGCACTGATAGGATGGAAAGCAGGTGCCCAGATCATACAGGTGTTCCTGCCTGGACTGAAGAGGGACCACAATGTCAGGATTTATTGTGGTGATTTCTGAGGGGAGGTCATTCTGGTGACATAATCCAGTTACTCCTCAGCTAGAAAGGAGGACGTTTTGTGGGAGGTTCTTATCAGAGGAACTCTGAAAAGAAAACACTTATCTTGCTTCTAAAAAGCAAGGACAACAGAAGGACCTAGGAAAAGGATGGAAGCAGTGGTGGCTGTCAGAGCAGAAGGTGACTATCAAGTCAGGGAGATGTCCTCTCCATTGGCTGTAGTTCAGGAAGCCTGGACGCCCACATCAGATGAGATGTCCATCTTCCAGATAGCTCAAGTGAGGTGAAATAGGTGCACCCAGCTGCAAGAGACGGCTAGCAGCTTCCCAGCGGCCATGCTTGAAACCACGTTACGAGAGCAGTGATCAGTGCGATTCTCACCAGCCGGAGGTGCTCAGGGTGACCGGCTGCCATACGGTATTATAACGAGTGAGCCATTTCACAATTGGGAGGGAAAAAAGGAAACTCAGTCTTCAGAGTTTTGCATTCCAAACTTATGAACTGACTTTTAAGGTTATCCCAGCCTGTAAGATTTTAGAAATAACAGTTCATTCTCTTCTACATGTTATTTCTATTCTTAATCTGTAAAAAGAAAATAAGTTTCCTGCTCTCTTAGCCCACCCTCATTCCTTAGCTTTGAAGGACCCATTCCAAATGAGCCAGTTATAAGCTGAAACAAAGAAACTTTCCTTGTAACACCTGCAGAAAGCAGTAAGAATATAAGGAGTGCCAAGACTATAAGGACTAAATTTTTTAATTTGATGATTTGTTTATCGTACATGGGGTTTATATAACTTAAAATATGCTCAATATAATTTGTGACAGCTCCAAATCTAATTATGAATTGGTTGACTGATAAGAAGCAAATTCACAATAATTAAAATGTAATTTAAACAAAAATATATTTTCCCACATTTTCAAATCTGTGTTGCTACCAGGCAGGAGATAACTTGTGTGTACAAACTGTGGTCAGTTCACAGTGAAAACCTAACCTGAAGCCTAACCTGAAGAGTTAGTTTTTCCTCAGTTGATGATAGAGGTGTGCTTCAAGTAAGCCAGGTCTGTATCTGAGGTTGGGGAGTAAATGCCTGGTTGACATGGTGCAGATTTCTCTGGGAAGGTTTCTTCAACTATGAGAAAAGATAAAAACTATCTTCTCCTATCTCCATTTTTTTTTTAATTGGTGAAAACGTGAAGTGACGGTAGATCATTAGTTTTTAGAGGATGGAAAGTCTAAGCTGTTGCTTGGATGAACCTGAAATGAGCCAAAAGGCAAAACCAAATTCCCCAAATTAATGCTAAATTAAACAGGGCGACAGGGCTAAAGCTCCAGCTCATTGAGAATGCTCTTTCTCAGCTTCTGGGAAACAGAGGTGAGTTCTGGAAGCTCCCCAACGTGCGCCAGAGCTCGCTGGCAGGCCCTGCTGTGCAGAGAATTAAGGACAACTCTTAGATTAAGCTATGCATTAACTGTCTTTCTGGAGGTGATAAATCAGTAGGTGGTGGCATGCAAATCAAGTCAATAGAAGTAGCTGATTAGAAAATATTTACCAATTTGCATGGAGCTGAAGACAAAAGACAGCTCTGCAGGGAGCAAGTGCTTGTGGAGGTGTGGTGACATCAGGATGTAGACACCTTGTGATGGTACTAACTGCAATTGAACCATTATATCTGTTTTCTCACTAGTAAGCCAGCTCACTTTTACAAACCCAGAGGCTTTTATTTTATTTCCCCAGGGTGCAACACAGGACATAGCAATTACCTCAGTACCTTTCTTGTACAAGTCACTGCAACTTCCCATTAACTTTCTCCTGTACTTTTCAAGGTGGTGCCAGTAATTTTCTTCATTAAGAAGAGGCCTCCCCTCCATGGCACTGGAATGATCTCCTTTATGCTTATTTTTGCTAGTCCATTTTTGAGGAGCAGCCAATGAGGCTTGAAATGCAGTGAAAGCTTTAACAAGTGCTGGAGCTGTCTGGCTGATTTTAGAAGGTTTGCATAGATTTAATCCTTCTGTTAGAGACTTAAGTCATACTTCTGTCATACTCGATAAGCTGTGAACTGAGGGAGCTTTGCTGACTGTGGAAGGAGCAAGGACAACCGCAGTTCCCATCACTCTGATCTGGCTTCACCAAACGATGGGTATTGCTGCATATCTGGTGACTTACAGCTTTCCTATCAGGAATCCTAGAGACTCAAAGACTTTCTAATCCCAAGTCAATTCCAGCCTCCCTGTCACGCACTGGCTCAAATGAAGCCCTGCCACTAGGCTGAATTTCGAGACAATCAGTTTTATAAGTCAAATTTTTTTTTATTCCAACTCCTATTGCCTTTGTTTCTGCAGAAAACTGTGTCCCACGATGTACACTGGTGCAGCTTCCTTCTCCTCCGTGTTTCTTCATATGATTAAGGGACTGGAGCATCTACCGTATGAGGAAAGACTAAGTGAGTTGGGCCTGATTAGCCTAGAGAAGACAGAGAGGGGATCTGATCAATATGTATAAGTACCTGAGGGGTGAATGTAAGGAGGAGGGGGCCAAACTCGGTGCTGGCCAGTGACAGGACAAGGGGTAATGGGTACACATTGAAACCCAGAAAGTTCCATCTCCATGTGAGGAAGAGCTTTTTTCCTGTGAGGAGGACAGAGGCCTGGAACAGGCTGCCCAGAGAAGCCATGGAGTCTCCTTCTCTGGAGATCTTCCAGATGCCACCCTGTGCCACGTGCTCTAGGTGTCCCTGCTGGATGATCTAGATGCTCTCTAGAGACCCCTTCCAATCTTAGCCATTCTGTGATTCTGTGATTCTGAGAATGAAAGAGTAAATGAAATAGGCCAAAATTATTAATTATTATAGTAGTTCACATCACTGGCAGAACAGAGAAGGTAAGGCAAATTAACTTCAGTGAATTCTGTCCTGATGCAGTTAGAATGCTGAGCTTCCTACTTTTTTGGTGAGGTTTCCCTACACAACGGTATCTTGGTCCTTCCCCGAGGAACTGGAATGAAGGCTGGACTGTCTCTTTGACAGCCTTTTGAGTCAAGGAAAAGGAGTTTAAACTTGTTGCATTGAGGAAAGGTTGCAGACTCAGTCCTAGGAAAAGGACAGAAATTAAGAAATTGTAAGAATACTGAAACATGAAAATAACATTTCACAATTCCTTTTTCTTCATGAATCAAGAAATGGTCATGTTTCTTTCCAATAATTCTTCTTTTCTTTCTTTGCTTTCTCTATGTATTTTCTAACAGAATGGAGAAAAACAAAAAAGGGGAGAGAAGAGAAATAAAATTACTAATGGCCTGCCCAATCTTAGATTTGAGTACTGTCCTAGCTGCAAAAAAAGGATATGAATAATGTTTTTCCTAAAAATATATTTTTAAAATATTTTTCATATTTTGGGTGTTTTAAAACCCCAAAGTGGAAAAAAAAAGTTTGCTGTCATATGATATTGGACACCTTTTCTGAATAAGTGCATTTTCATCTCTGCTCATTGCCTTTTACAAACAACAGAATATATGTGAAAGGTTATGTGAATATTTCTGCTTTTTTAAGTCACTCCTATTGCAACCTCTGCAGAACTTTTTGCACTCCAGATCCCCTTGAAATACATCTGAGCATTTATTTCCAAACCGGTTGTCTGGGCGTCCTTCAGTGAATTTTATGGGTAGCTCCCATGTTGATGGTGCAGACAGACCCAGACTTGAGCTTCAGTGGGAGGGTGCAGAGGAGCTGCTCACGGAGCGAGTCTCAGTTAGGATGCTCTGTGTGTTTATCCATCTTCTTTAATGCACAGTGGTGGCATTGCTGAGGTGCAAGGAGCGCTCCCATGCTCCCCAAGGAAGCATTGCTATGTGAAGTAAAAGCAGTATGTGGATTGACAGAAAGCTGAAATGTAACCTTTCCCTCTTGTTTCCTGAGATACACAGGATAAGAATGAGTGTCTTACCTGGTCCAGGATCTATCGCCTTGTAATTTTTCATCTTCAGTCCTCAGTGTCATTGGGTTTGCTTTATTAGCCTATTGCTGTATTAGCAACTGTAAATGCTCTTTCCTGTTTTGCTGTTATTTTCACATCTTTCTTCAGGAAAAACATTTCTTAATGTATAGCATTGATAACTAATAAGCAATCTTCTTTTTTGTGGTTGTCTCTTAAGCCTTAAGACTTTGCATTTAAAGTGTCTTTGGAGGGTAAAACCTAATCCTGTGTGTCTCCTCATCATTACAGAATCATAAGAGATGAGGCACCGGACATGACCTCATTCCTTGCACTAGTCCTTTAGGTTACAGTGATTGTATTAATTAGTAGAGTTACATATCTGTGGTGCCCATCTTGATGTCTGCTTGCCGTATAGATAGTTTAAAGAAGGATCAAATAATATTTTTCTTCCAAGGAAGCAGCATATAGATTTCCAGGTATATTTTTGGAAAGATTGAAAATATATTAAACATGCAGCACATATTTTTATATTTTTTCATCCATCAATTTTATTCTTATCCAGTGTGAAAACTGTCAGGCTGATACTTAGATTAATCTTCCAGGCTGCACACATCACCCGTAAATCATTCTGCTTCAATAGGGAAGCCATTGGCTTGTGGAGCACTGGTTAGTATTTTTTATGGGGCGCCTTTTCCCTAGATGCAATAATCTGCCTGTCTCATCAGAGACATGTTGGCATAACTGACATACACTGAAGTGGCTGATCAAGAAAGACCTGCTATGAGGCAGGGTGAAGACGGGCGCTCGCGCCATCGCTGTCAGCTGACACGAGATGAGGAGGTCTCACTTCCTGTTACAATATCTAATTATGTATAAAAGATCAAGCAAAGAGAAGCTATAATTCATGAACCACGTAAGATGGGGGCGAGCCACAAGTTGGTGATAAGCATAAAAATATTTAGGTCTCCCTACTTTCGAAGCGTATTATGAAATGAACTAACTAATTTGAGGATTTTGAAAGATACAGCTTGTCTAGTTTGACCCCAAAGCATGAAAGCTGTGTACAGAAAATACACTGACCTGTGCAATTTATCCTTTACAAAAGTTCTGCCTATTCTTTATGTTGTATTTTATTCCTTAAATTCCTTAACTCAGTTCCTTCAATTCCAAGCTCAGTAGTTCTACAGACTCCTCTCTTTCAGCGGATATTCACTTTAAGTATCTCTTTCCATGTCATTAGAAAACATCATTCAAGCCTTCAGAATAAATCACTTAATTCTAAAAGTTTATGCCCTTCAGAGGTTTATCCCTTATATTTATGCTCTTACAACCACTGTCCAGTAAAATTGTCCCATTTCTATCATTTCTATGGCTGGTTCCATCAGTTTTCTCCCAGTTGTTTGGTTTCTGTGAGGTTTGAGCTATTCCTGCTGTAGATGAGTATGCTTTGTGTGTTGGCTTCATATATTTGCTCCAGTCTGATTTTAAATCTTGTATTTTGTTTTCATGAAATGTCATCACACATATGGAACAGCTGATCTTCAGGCCCTTGTATTTATTTAATAGTGGAGATGTATGGTGAGACAGGCCCCAAAAGGTGACTATCTCAAATTCTGGTCTAAGAGGTCCAAGCCACATGTCAAAATCAGGACTCCAATGTGTTACTAGCCATTACTGTGTGGGGCATAATTTTGACCAAGAAGTCTGGAGATATATTTGAATTGACTGGTTTTGTTCTACTGATTTTGGATCAGGGAGTTGGAAGGAAACAGTATAATCACTGAAAATGTTAAATTCCTGCAATAATAACATTTGAGTCCAAAAGTAAATAGACAAAGTAATAAGTCGGGAAAAGTGTGAAGAGAGCAGGAGATATTGAATGAACAAGGGAATAAGTACATGTATTTATTTCAACACGAGAACTTAAATCTCAAGAAGAAACCTTTGCTATGAAGCCACTTGAGCACAGTTCCTCTGATGCTACTCCTCAGCAAGGTCCAATTTGCCCAAGCGGAGCACTGTACTAAGAGCACCACAGTTTTGCTGGGACCTGAGATCTATTACATCCTGAAAACCCCCAGCCAGTCCCCTGTGACATGGTGTGAACTGCCAGTAAGGGCAAAAGCGCTCTCCAACCTTTTCTGCAACCTCACTTCTCTTCCTTTTGGAATTCCTATGTCCCCTGACTGAGAAAGATAAAAACCATTTGCACTAGTCTTGTCTCTTGCAAAAAATAGTTAAAAAACTGCAGTCTTGTCCCCACAAAATAAAGGCCGTAAGGACAAGGAATTCTTAAGGTGAAAAGCAGTGAAAAGGTCAGAGCAGAAATTAAGTCAGATACTTTGTGGTTTTTTTCATGTTATACATCAAAGAGGGCCTTCAATTAGAATTACAGTTCAATTGTGTATTTCCTGGTGGAGAATGAATGTGTGAGAGAGGAAAGGGGAAAGCAAGAAGAGTGGCAAGAAGAAAACAGAGGATGAGTATAAATACAAATATGGGAAGTAGAAATGCAGAGGAGGAGAAGGAGAAGGAAAAGAGTTTCTGTCACCATACACCCTTCCTGGTTAAATAGTTGAGAGCTATTTTCAGGGAGGAGATGCTTTCATGCACTGATATTAAATTTTACAAGAGACAGGCAGATGCCCAAGTCTCTGGATGCACGTTTGTTTTTGCATAGGTTTACATGCAGCTTGTGTAGCAAGTAATTTACATGTGCTAAAGAATTAGGGAAACTCTTCAGTTTAAAGACATGGTTGGAATGAGAGTGGATTGGATTTCCATGCAGTTGTAGATGCACCATTGATGTTGAAGTGAAGGAAGCACACACCAGGAGCAAGAGCTGATCATCCACACTTGATCTGAGACATTACTTGAGCAGGGGAAGGAAGCTGTCATTAGGTGCTTTTTCAACACAGCAAGCGGAGCTCTTGGTTATTCCTAAGCTTGGAGTGAAGGAGTCTCACTCTGGTATTGCTCTGGGTGGCCATGATGGCCTGGCAGTCATCCAACTGAGTATGTTATTGAGCTCTGGGACATCAGGGAATGAGGTAAGGCTGGGAAGAATAAGCCAAGTGTGAGTTGCAGGGACTAGGCTCATACGCACACATGCACAAGCTCACACATGTGTGCACATGCAATGAGACTCGCGTGAGGGCAAAGCAGGGACAGGCAAGGGCTTTTGTGCTGGGGTGAAGTTGAGTCAAGCTGGGTTTGCTAGGGTAGGGTGTGTGCTTAGAGCAAACATGCTGCCATCATGAATATTTATTCAATCAATCCCCTCATACCTAGGCATGCTGCCAATCATCCTCTAGATCCACAATTTACGCCCTCCTGCCACTGACTGCACAGGAGCTGAGACCCCATTTAGCAAATTTCTTTTGAAATTTTGATTTATATGCTCCTAAAAAATCTTTATTACACTTCTCCCTTCCAGACAATTTACTTTGTTCAATATGTTTGGTTGTTCTTTTTTTTTAAGTTTAATTCCTACTTTCCATTTTTCAGTATTTATTATGCCACATTCCCATGGGGCTGTGACTGGCAGGTGGGTCACAATATACATAACTGATAGGCCCATCTGTCTTCCTTTCACTGCATGCTCCCCCCTCTTTTTTTTTCCCCTCTTTCTTTCTTTCTTTCTTTGCATGTGTCATAAACTGTCAACTACAGGCACAGTCCTGCATGAGGGCTTACAGACAGGTAGCAGACAGAGAGAAGGCTATCAGTATATAAAGGGGATTTAGTGGCTTCACAGTAGGTTATAAAAGCCAATTGTTCAACTGTCTGCGTTATATTTCCCAAATATTTACAATTTTTCTCTTCCACAACACATGGAATCAAATAGAAACAGAATTGTCTTATTGAGAGGAAAGCAAGAAACATCATCATTTTCTATTCCTTTTTCTGTTCTTTATCGTGGCTCCTTCTCCTGCATAAGAACTCCCTCTTTTCTTAGGTTCCCCAATACCCAGCTGGGGAAAAAAAAGTAGATGCTAATACACTCTGAAAAAGCAATCAGCCCCAGAAACACAGCCCGCCTGGCTTCTGTTCTCAGTAATGCTTCCCACCTGAGATTTTGGAGGCTCTCCCTTTGGTTAGGTGCCTGGGTTTTAATCTTATTAAAGGCAAAGTGAAAGTTCAAAGCGCTGCCGCAGCCGCTTGCAGGGCGATGCCGACGCGAGCGAGGGCTCACGAGCACCAGAGGCTGGGCGTGCACTCAGAGACATGATGCTGCCCGTGGTCATGCACGTGGCACACACCCACCAGCACCTTGGCCAAGGAGCATCCACACGGCAGAACTCGAAACTCTCATTAAAGAAAACACAGCAAAAAGCCCCCACCCTGTCAGAGCAGCAACACGCGGGGTGGAGGGCAGCAGAGGGAACCAGCAGATCCCTGACCCAGCTGAAGGGACCCACAGCCGGCACCCCCGGGTGGGATGCTGGAGAGAAGTGCGGCTCTGCTGCTGCGGGCTCGAACCCTGCGCCTGCCATCAGAGCTGCCCATTGCTCACGCTCTCTTTTCTCTGTGTGCAACGCTTCGTTTTACATTCTGTGGCTCCATTTCTACCTTGCTGCTGATTTTCACTTGCATCATTTATTACCATTTTCCTCAGCAGCCCCCCAAACTCGAAATTGGAAATAGTTGTCCCACATTTTTTCAGCTTTTACCAAAAAAAAAAAAAAAAAAAAGCGGCGGCCTGTCTTTAACCTTTGGTAACCCTGACATTCTTTGCACTAAAGTGTCTGATATTAAAGCAGATTGCTTTCATGCCTACATAAGTAATATCATATGCTTCACATCAGCCTATGCTCAGGCTAGCTGAATTCCCACTGTATTATTGCCTGTGAATGTACACTCTGTGCATACTAATAATGGCCTATCTGAACCAGCTTGCCTTTCAAGTCTTTGAAAAGGAGTTTTATTGGTTTGTTGGATGCCTATGGCACAGGAATATAGCTTAATGAATGATGTCAGTGCTTGTGCCTATCACTGTATTGCCAAGTTGTGATAGAACAGCAGAGCTGAGGAGAATTGTAGAACTGCTCAAAAATGAGTGTCCCCCTTCCCTCATAACTGCCCACTGAGAGCATGCTGATCTTGACAAACTTAAAGAACGGCTTAAATAGACTTATTGTTGTTATTATTATTATTATTACTATTATTATTATTTTGTAGGACCTTTCTCTTTTTTTCTTCTCTTTAGGCAGGAGTTATTAAACAGGCATTATCAGAAAATTTTAATATGAACGTCCTCGGATACTGTCTTGCTTTGCCACATCCATTTCAGTGTTAGATTCAGCTCTGTTTCATAGAGGATATAGCCCAGGTTTCTTCACTGAGAAATGCTAATCATGTAAATAAGAACAGAATCTGGTCTAGTTCTGGAATTATTTGGTCTCTATGGTTTTGTCCTTCTACCCTGTAAAAGCCTAGGCAAGCTGAATGTAATCTCATAACCCACCTTCTGGGAGCTTCAGGATGGTTTTGCTGTCCTGCCAGTATCCGAGAGCAAGTGTTTTCCTCTCACCACAACTGCACTGCGAGGTAAAATGAGGCCCTTCATCCCACCCAGTACAACTCATTAGTAATTTGGCATGCTATTTCCAGACTAGATATAGCATGTGTGTGTGTGTGTGTATATATATATAAAAAAGTATACACACACACAGGCCTATATATATATATATATAAAAATATATATGTACCCATACACACTAGCAAAAATCTTTTCTGCAAGACATACAAGGTCTCTGGTTTAGAACCAGGGATAGATAAAGGTTAAGACCAAAGGCCCATCTAGGCCTGTACCTGCTCTAGGGCAGCAGGCAGCAGTAACATCTGTCTGGGAGAAGACAGGGAAAAAGGGCAATCATAGAATAATCTTTTTTTCCTGACATTTTCCCCCCTAGCTTTCCGCAATGTATGATTTAGAGACTTCTTTTTCTGTTCCAGGACTGTCTTGTTCTTCAGCTTTCACTGGGTCCAACCTCCATAGCTGCTTAAAATTCCTTTTCTAATCAGTGTAATTAAGACAAATGTTAAACCAGCCTCCTTATCATGTAATTGCTAAATAGAGGCAAAAACAGCAAGGTCTAAATATGATCCTAGGATCCTATAGTATAGCTTGTGGTCAGTCTCATAACGTATGGATGTACTAATCACAAGAGAGCATGCTCAGTCTTGATCCAGAGTGTAGTTATAATGATAAACACAGGACAATGTCTATATTATCTGTTCAGGTAAGAATCTTGATATATTTTGTTGTGTCCTTAGAAGTAGAATATTAGCTTTGTTTGACAAATTTCAGGTCCAATATTGTTTGCTGTGGTGGCCTTTGGAAGAATTGATAGACTTCATTGAGGGACGGAGAAGAGGTGGTAGATGAACGGGCCATTTGATTGATTTTTGATGTTGAGAAAGAAGCAAGTGCCATTTTTTTTTTGTTTCCTCTATATGAGCCAAATGCTAACTGCTCTTTATTCTATGCTGAAGTTTCTATTGTGTAAGTAATCATATGGGCATATTTAAGTACTGGGCTTTTTTGAGTTAAACCCCATTCAGACTGTTATGACTGTGTTTAATCTTTGAAAGACGGGTGGGGAGAGGGAAATCTGTTCTTCAGAAAAGAATCCTTTTTATACAGAAAACTATAGGGTTCTTATCTTTGATCTAAGTAAGCACAACTGTACCATGTCAGCAGCATATTAGTGCCAACGCATGTGTGTTGTACCTTTTAAATGCTGTTTCAACATGTGTCATTGGATCTGTGTTCCTACAGTCTCACAACAACCTGCACCCTGGTAACTACATGTTGATTGAAGCACCCTTATGAAAAAAAGATATAAATGTTTGTGGTTAAGGTGATAACCCTTTTGTTTTCTCTGTAATCCATCACAGGGCTTGTCAGCCCTGACAGCTCGAGTGGATTTTTTTGAACACCTCTTTATCTGACAGCTTCATGCATCATAAAGCAGCAAATAGAATTAGATCAAAGTCTAAGAGTCACTGTAGGCTTGGTAAGGTATGCAATCCTGTTTGTATCTTTATCCAGGCTCTGACAGTTCATTTTAACTGGCAACAGGGGGAAGGAGGGAGAAGGAGGAAAGTTTCTTTTTCTTTTAAGAAGGTACTGTAGTGCTGCATTTTTAAACGCACGCTGCTTTCACATATCATTTCCCCGTGACATCTGTGATTCCCTGTGTACTGTAGTACACTATGTATATTTTCAGAATGCTCTGCAACAGCAGTCACATTCTCAAAGCAAAGGCTTAACCAGTGTATGAGGCCATGTACCCATATGCTTTAATAATCCTGACTTTTGTTTAATATCAATGGCAAAGATTGACAGAGCTCACTTTAAACAATGGAATATTGTCCATCTGGTACATGCCAGATTCTATGAATTAGTCTGATGGATAACAGGTTTACCAACAGTCCACCCTAAACTTACAGGATATAGCCTGCATTTACGTATTAAAGAAACAGCATAAGGGAGAGGAGGGAACAGGAGGAGGAGGAGAGGAGAGGGGAGAGGAGAGGAGAGGAGAGGAGAGGAGAGGAAAGAACATGAAACAGGGGACCCTATTTTAATAAAAATTTAAAGGGATCCCACTCAAGCTCTGATTCAAAAAATAGGAGACCTAAAAGTTAGCCACCCTGGTCTTATGTTAGTGTTCCCTATTTTTCAAGACTTGAATAAACTGTGACTCTTGATGAGTAATATAGACAAATCTAAAAATGTATGCCAAGGCTTTTAGTGGTGCTATGCCTGCTTTTAAAGGTGCTGTGTCCACTGGGAGTTTGTTGGGGAGGGAGTAGGGGAGTTTTCAGGTTGTTTTACACCCAGACATATAGTTCATAAATATGAAATAGAAAATCAGGCTCCTCTGCTTCCATCTGAAACCAGTACCTGAATGTGATTTTTTCCTTTTGGTCACACTACTCATTGAAATGCTGCATTACCACGGGAGCAATAAGCTGTGTTTGCTTGACAGAAGAAGGCAGCAGTCTCTGAACGCAATGGCCCCATGGAGGGGAGAAGCCGTGTCGGGTGGGTGCAGTCTTTGGGACAGCAGCAGGAAGACGCGTAGTCCAGGGTCCTCTGCAGAAGCTGCTACGTGGGGGCTTCTTAGGGAGGAAAAAGGAGGCTCCTTCTCCCAGCACTTGCCCCTCTAGAGACAATGGTTTTTGGAGAGGATGTTTGAGAATGAGTCGCTGCAGTTGAAAGCAGCTCTTTCCTAAAGATGCTTCAGAAAAAATCTATTAAGAGAAATCGAAATTCTAGAAAAGTGCAGAACTCACAGAATGAAAAAGATGTGGTACAAGGAGCAAAATGTCCTCCGGGCTCTTCTACTTCAAAACATTTGAGAGATTGGGCTCATCAAGATTTTGTCCATTCTGCTGTTGAAGCAGTGGTTTCTACGAGTGATCAGAGGCCAATAAGCTTCACTCATGAGCAGTCGCACATCAGGGAGGATGACACACAGTTTTTCTTGTCTCTGCTATATTGTAGGCAACTATGGTCTCTTACTCCATAGAGCCCCAGAAGCTCTGTGTGCCACAGGCACCTCGTCATATTTCTACATAAAATGCTTCTGCTTTGGCTGACATTTATTTCAGCTGACTAAATCCTCTAGATGTTGTACTTAGAAGCAGATCAGACATAAGTGGCCACAGCAGCTGAAATTTCTAAGGTGGTCTTTACCAGGATGCATGGATTCAGGGCTATCTGTAAAGCTAAACTGACCAGCAAGGAGAGCAAAATGTGGATCAAACTTCATTTGGCTGGTCCCACAGAGCAGTATATATCTAGTTGGACAATGGTAGGCCCACCTACATCTTGAACTACCTTACACATATCTGAAATTTGGCCTCAAACAGCTGAAAATCACATATGTGAGAGCTACTGCCATCTACATCCCTAGATGAAGGCCACAGACATTGATTCCTGGTTCTTCTCGGAGTTTTTCACTGCTGGCAGCATCAGGATGCAGCCAATTCGATTGACGCCTCTAAGGTGAAGATGTGACCAGCAGAAATGGGTGTCCACTCAGACCCACCAGGTCTAAGGAGAGTAGATATAGAGACATACAGATGGGTGTCTCTCCTTCCTGAACATCTACGAACAAGTTGCCTCAAAACTCTGCTAACCTGACTCTTGTACCCTCCCTGACTTGACTCTGCTCAACCAGCTGAATGACAGCCCAAGGTCAAGAGGTGAGAGAGCTGATCGAGTTAATTTGATGTCATGATGGCCACTCTGAACAGACAAGCTTGAACTGCCTCTGGTTTTAATGGCAGCAGTCATAAACAACATTTTTTAATTATCTTTCTTAGAGCTGTTTAATTTTTCCAAATGTGCATTGCTCTCCCTAAGTATGTGTTTAGGCTGGAAGGCTTGCAGCTCTTCATATCGTACTTAAAAAGGCCCTCAGGAACATAAGTGACGCTAAAGGGGGATTTCTTAACTGTTTCTGACTTTTATGTTAATTTCAGCTTAAACCAATTAACAGATTTGCCTCTGCTTTAAAAAAAACCAGTCTTGACTCACAGAGTAGGCACTGTGGAAACGGGAAGTCCCTCGATTTTTAAAAGACAACCAACAGCACCTCCAGCCTGTATGTGCATATGAAAGGCCTTCAAAAATCATTACTTCCAGTCCTATGGAATACGCAGACTTTCATCTTGGTAAGTAGTTCCCAGTGGAAATATTTGGGAATAGCAGGAAAAAAATTAAAACATTTCTATACAGTTTTAAACATAAGTTTTTCTTCCCCTTCTAGTGTGTTAAATGCAAGCCTTTCCATGGCTCCTCTACCTCCTGCAAAACCTCTTTTAACTTTTATTTGTTATTTAAAAAGCCACAGGGTATATTCTCTTCTTAATACATAGGGATTTACGTGTGAAACTCCCTGAGCATCGAGGTGATAATATACCCCTTAATTGGAACCTGTTTAATGCTCTCAATTTAACATTTTAATAGAAAAGTTACAAGCAGTCTGGCTGTGAGTGCAGCACTATTAAAATTCCCAGCCAGGACAGTAGTGGTTTTTTTCTCTTTAAGTGGCTTTTTATTTGCTAAAATTCACTGCAGCTTTCATTACAAATTTTGGGGCCACTTTTAAGTTTCACTCTACGTTATGAAAAATAAAATGGAGAACTTGAAACGATCCTTAGTCTCAAATAAAACGGGAAGTTAAAAGCATCTTTGCCATGTGTGTCCCTCTATAGGTAGCACTTGCTGAGGTCATTCAGTACTGAGACAGCTTTATTGAGTGTCTTATTCTGCTGACGCTGTAGGAGGGATGTTCCCCTCTGAGCTCCCCAGGACTGCTTATGTGGCTGGAGTTTATTTACTTGCATGTGTTCAGGCCCCTATAATCACACAGAGCACAGACAACTTGGGACCTTTACAGCTTGGATCTAACAGACACTACCCCGCACCAAGAAAGCTATGCAGAAATGCAGTCCGAAGCTGGACCCTGCGACTGGTCTTGGGTATTTTTAAAACACCCCTGGGAGTCAGGTAAGTGCTCTCACCATCATATTAAAGGCACGGAAAGATGTGGGGCGATATTCACAAACGGACTAAAAGCCTCAGGTACAACTTGAAGTACCTGAATTCTGCTCAGAACACATGAAGTAATCTGTAACTTTCCTCTTTCCCCCAACCTCAAGAGGTACCAGCAGCCCTTGGGTATCCACATTTTTACAGCAACACCTTGAGGTGCTATACCTTTCTTCTGCAGAAGCCTTCTGCTTTCTGTAGGCTAAGTACTTCTGCACAAGGCTCTCATCTAAGTCCAATTTGCTTTGTTAGGAGAATGTGTGAGTTGTGAGTCTTATGATATATTCACTGGAAACCCTACGGGTATTCTGGCATCAAAACATCATTCTACCCAAGCAGGTTAGTGATACAGACAAGCAGAAGTAAATTTGCAGTGGCTAAATAAAGGCTGAGTGTATTCCCTATGGGTACATGATGTCTGAGTTTGTTGCTTTATCTGTTTTAATATGATGTACGTGAAACTTTCAGCAAACAAGTCTTTGTGTATGCATGAAAACATAGTTTGTATTCCTGCATTCCTGAATCAGACTTCTGCTTCATGCCTTTTCCCTTCCCGTTCGCTTTGCACTACAGAGAGATGTATGGATAAAACAGAGTTTACTCAACTGAACTTTTTCCCGTTTAAGGAAAAAATCCTTCCTAGTTTTCTGACAGCTTCAGTAAAGCTTTAGCAATGGGAGGGGAGCACACGGTGATGCTAGGGAGGAGAGTTTCTATACAGGCGTGCGGTATCTTTAGTGCTGGTGGGTGGGTAGGATGTGGGACAGCCATAGAGTCTGGCTTTATAAAGAGGTCTTTTAATAGATTAACGCATGATAACTGGTCAGGGAGGGATGTGAGACAGAAAGACACATATCCAAGCAGTTTCACCCAGCAAGACTTCACGCCAGGCTGCGACACAGACCCGGAGCAGATTTCACCGTAAACTTCCAGGAGCGCCGATAAGCCCATGGGAGAGGACGGCTACTGCTCCTATCCGTTCACGGTCATCCCCTTGCTGAGGAGCCGCCAGAAGGATGCTGCAGACTCGCTCGCTAGCAGACGTTCGTGGTGTGGCCACTGGGAATGGTGCTTAGGCGGCTGCTCATTTTACAGAGGATTTAATAGCCTTTAGATGGGAGCAACTTTTAGTTGTTCCTCATCTGGGCTGGAACTGAACCAGCATCCTGTTGGCTGAAAGGCTTCATATCCCCATTAAAAATATTTTACTGGCCTTCGCTACTTAAAATACATCAAACAGTTTCCGCTTCTATTTGTTTTTTCTGTTGAAATATGAAAGCTACCAGTGGTCCTAGCAGAGCGTAGCTTATATTGAAAAATACCAAGAGACAAAGCCATGGGTTGTTGAGGGCCTTTCAGAGGCAGGATGGAGAGAGCAAGGCACAGCAAGAGCTCAAAGCCTGAAAAACAGAAACACCTAGAGAGGCTTAAGTCTCCTCCAGTCTACAGCATAGTGGAAAAGTCTCATTAACATTTGTGGAGAAAGGAAAACTTTCTCTTTTCTTCCCTCCCTTCACTCCACATTTATAGCAACAGCCATAGAGCTATTATCTAAATGAGGGGATCATAGAAATGTGCATTTTTGGTGAGAAGTTAACTCTGAGTAGAGCATTCCTGGAAAGGTCACTGCAGGCCATTTAGTTAGGAGATTTGAACAATCAAAAGTTGTGCAAAAATTAGGTTTTCATATAAATTAACTCCATGCTATTTCTCCTGGATTTTTTTTTCTTTTTTTGAGAAAGCTACAGTCTTGGAGCAAATAGATTTTTCTCCAACATACAGTATATATTGTCCTTCAGTACAGCTTTTGACTAAAATTTATCTCTTGCTAAATGCAAACTAAATGAATAGTGTAGAACTAATACATTTTATGCCAAGAAAATAAATGGGCGCAGCGCTAGACGCTAAGAGTGTCACTAATTATGCACGTGATTTGTGGCATCCCTTCCCAGCGAAGGGATGGCGGCTATAACCGGGGAACGCTTTCACAACTCTCCCTCGGAAAACAGAGCAAAGAGCCTCGCAGACTCGCAAACATGCCCAAAGCCCTTAACTGCAGTACGCTCCGAGCGCCATTCCCGGCTCGCAGGAACGCCGCCGCGCTCCTTGTGTTTGCGTGCCGAGGACAAACCGGAAGGCTTGGGCGTTACCGCATGCGAACCGAGCCCTTTTCTTTTTGTTTTTTTAACAGTGCATTTTGCAAGCTGGAACTGGGAAGGCTGGTCCCACTTTTAGCCTCCATACCTTGAGTGCAAGGGCGGACCCAGAACGCCTTTACCCAGAATGGGTTTTTTTAGTGCGCAGCAAATAGTTTCCAACCACACGGCTCTCCATTCGACACGACGGGTCCGCCGCTTGCGAACAATGCACGGTGACGTTTCGGGGCGTCCATGGGTGTGCAAACAAATACAAACTCTTCTTGATCCTTTTCCTTTCGGCTATCATTGGCCAGCAGCTTAAATGAACAAAAGAGGAAGAAGAAGCAAGAGGAGGCAGAGGTGTCACAGGAAAGCGTTATATTGGAGAGGGGTATTTGTTTATAACCTGTAGATTTTATGGATGAGTACAGGATTACGACATGAGGTACACTGAGGTAAATGTGGAAAACGCTCTGCCTACACGACTCCTTTTAAAGCAGAAGCAAATAGCCAGATACTCCGAGGAGAACACAGCAGTGCTAGAGGTCTGAGTCAAACAAAAATCGATGTCAAACTCTGTAAATAAAAAGTCACCTTGCTTAGCCCTTGGGTAGCACTTTCATTTTCAGGGTAAGTTGCAATTTTAATTCAGCTTTGTGACAGTTCTTGATAAATATATCAAGTTTTGTCATGTTAGTATCTCCACTTTCTGAAAAGGAAAGAATTGTCCTGGATTGCCTGTATGGTAGCATTGGTTTTCTCTCGAGATAGTTGGTTTATTTTTGTGATAGTCTGTAGATTTCTTCCACACGCTCTTACCAGCATGGTCTCCAAAATTAAAGTCCAGTTGGCCAAAACTAGCGAAGTGATAGTAGCTTAGGGTTTTTTTGCTGTTTTGCTGTAAGCGTGTCTGGGCAGTATAAATTCATATTTTTAAGAGGGGGGAGAGAGAGCGTTCTTTTTCTTTTTCTGTAACAACAGGAAGTCAGTAGCCACCACAGAAAAAAAAAAAAAAAACCCAACAAAAAAACCCAGAATGAGTAGGAAGAGTAGGAATACAGTTATTATGCTTTTGTCTTTCATTAAACAAAAACAACAGAATATTCTTTGGCACCAATATAAGCAACTGGACTGTGTTCATTTCTGTAAAGCATTTAAAATACATTACTAGAAAAAGTACTGAAAATGCAACACACATTTAAATATGTCAGTGAAAATGTGCTGAAAGGTAGAGGTGAAATTCCACCTTTAGGAACTCATGCAGCAACTTCCTCAATGCGAAAGTCCTCTCAATAGAGCCAGTGAGAAACGGCTCAATAAGCGCGAGGCTTCAGAATTGGGCCCTGAAGGGGTATTAACACAGAAAGAGTAAGCAGATTGAATATTATTATCCTAAAAGGTCCTGGAAATGATTCACAGTTTGCGAGCTCTTGTTGGGCATGAACGGTCCATGCTAGACTGAGAATGCTCAAATGAGCAGCATTAAGATTAATTTGGACTCTGAGTTGCCAATTAGAAAACCTCTCTCTTGTAAACACCAACCTCTTAATTAGACAATCTTGCCTTTTTGTTTTCTAACATCAACAAAATGGATACGTTAGTGCCATATGAAGCTGCCTTAGGAGGATTAGCTAAAGGAAACTGCATATTGAACTTCACCTTTTAATTAACTTTTAATGAATTGCTCTCACAGCAGAAAGCAGTCACAGAGGGACTCCAAGAATCAGGAGTTACCTAAGGTCTACAATGTGTTTTAGGGGGAAAAAATACTGATTTCATTGCTCCACATCTATTTCAGCTTCATTTGCAGTTTGGACTATGAAGTCATTGTGGGACATTTGAAAAGAAGCTGAAAAAAAAAAAAGTTAGATGTGTAACTAATTATACAGGCATGTCATCTTTGTTTTTTGTCAGATTCAGTTACTGGGAAGCATATTTTCCTTATTTAGTGCTGCTTTTGTGCAGTTATATTAAGCCAAAAAAAAAAAAAAAAAAAAGAAAAAGGGAAAAAAAGGGAAGGCGAGAGAGGGGAGCACGGGGCTGGCGGCTCCGCTCTGCGCTGCTGGCAGCCGAGCCCCTCGCTCCGCCACGCAGCGACTGGATTCCATGAATAACGCTGGATTGAGGTGAGGATCTCTAGCCGGGTGAGTAATCACAGTTGGCATTTGCTGTCAGGAAGACAACTTTGGTACCGAGTCTAGAGATCATTAGGAATGAAACATCAAATGCTTGAAAACAAATGGAGGCTTAATCTTCAATGAAAGAGAACATCAGCAAAACGTGGCTTTCATGGGTTTGGGTACCTGACGTGCTGGGAACTGGCAGATTTACCTGTATTGTATTTCTTTTCTGTAGTACCTGTGACATTCTGCCATTGTTGTAAACAGCAACTAATCTTTCCTGCTACGCGAAGAACAAATAGCCAACAGGGCCAAATTTGGCATTTGGCAGAGCGCGCCCAGCTTGGCTTGAAACCAGAGGCAGATCGATACCCACTGCAGGAGCTGCGCTTGGCCCGGGACTTTTCATTTAAGGCTCCTTGGAGGAAGGGCACAGGAGGGGAATGGAGGGAGACTCCCTTGGGGGTCCTGGCAGGCTGCCCTCCACCTCTTGCCACCTGAACCTTTCATTTCCAGAAGCCTTTCCCGATCCTTTCATTCTCCTGGTGGGGTAGCGCAGAGCCACCCCAAAGCCACGAGAACCAGTTCGATGCGGTCAAGTCAGAAGGCGGCAGGCGAGCAGGAAATGGTGTTCCTCAAAACCCTCCCAGTTCCCAGGGACCCTTCTCTTTGCTGTTTCCCTGCCCTCCTCTGCTTGTTTTATGTAAACATTTGCTCACACACATTTTTGTCAGCACAATAGCCTTTCTTACTGCAAACTTCCGCACAAGCAGCCAAGACAAAGGCATCCGCGAGCAAGCCCAACTATGCACTGTTGTTTTTGCTTCGCCGAGTGTTCGCCGTCCAGCTTTTGTCTGTGTGACACTCTGGGACTGCGCAGAGCTGTGGGATGTCCCCGCTCGCGGCGGGGCCGTGCTCGCCACGGGGACCTCCTTCCCGGAGGCTGGGCTGTGCAGGCAAGCCCACTTGCAGGGCCTGCCCCGGACCTCCCAGAAAGCTGGTGCTCCCAGCCCACGCGGGTTGCCCTGCACTCTACCAGTGCCAACCCCATTACAGCCCCACAGGGGAACCCAGGGCCTGAGGCACCTTGGCTCCTGATGCCCCTGGTGGCTCTCTGAGGTTGTACCCTCGCGTCGTCTTCTTCCTCCAGTTTCTGGTATTCTTACAAGAAAGACCAGTGAGGTCTGCGGTTTTGAAGGTGGTGTTGGCTGGAGCCCTGGGTGTCTCCAGGCTCCTGGGAAATGTCCTGACCGGTCCCAAACACCTGTGTGAGCTCTGCAGGAGGCTCCGCACCCAGGGCACCAGCGGGCTCTCTGCCGTCCGCTTCCAGCCAACTCCCTGCAAAACGTCCCCGCCTGAGCCTAATTGCTCATTTCATCCTCCCCGTCCCCAGGTGGGGCTCCTCGTTCACTCACTGAAGATTTTATGGGGTATTAATTATACATAGATTCCGTTAAGCTCGTGATCCCTGTCGCGTTACCAGCTTTCTATGGAGACTGTGCATGACACGCTGCGAGCGCAGGAGAGGCTTTTTGAGGAGCTGCGGGGACGCAGCACCGAGCGGGGCTGCCTGGCCTTCCCAGCACCCTCCCAAACCCTTGGGAGCCTTTTCCCGGGTGCCAGCGAGTTGGACGGGACCAGCACCGCATGGGTGACCTGTACAAGTACCACAAATAATCACGAGCAAGCACATAGCGAGCAACGCACGCTGGCCATTTGCCATCCTCAACTGGATATACTTCATTATTCAGGAAAAAAAAAACAACTTGCAAGAAGGAATATATTCAGAGAAGACAAGATTGCTCATAAACAAGTCACAAGTAGCGAAAAAAGCCTGTATTTGTCAGATAATTTATCCTCAATGAATAATTCAACCAAGTCTAATAATGATTATTTATTATTTAGAATATACATACTGACATAGGTGTACATGGTGCTTCAATAAAAGTAATTAAAATAATTTTGCATTAGGTTATCAGATTAATGGGATAGGCACAAAATGTACTGTTTCTGCTCAGTGTGTTACAGGAATGATCTTTGCAAAACATAATGGGCTAAGAAATGTTTATCCAAAATTTTAGAGGGGTTCTCTGCAGTACTCAATGGTGTAATTCTGCTTTAAATAATTTAAAAAATTTATCCCTTGACACGTCTTAGATATCAGTTCTGATATTTGTCTCATTTAATTGAGTTCAGACAATATCATTCAAATTGATAGTCTATCTTTCCTTACGTTACATATTTTAATTGCAATAATATGGCAGTTAATGATACAGACACATATTAGATGTGATTTTACAAATTCTTGCTTGCAGGATCCAGTACTCATTTTGCTTAAAACAGAGAACAAACAGCATGGTTTCAAAATGGAGGCTTAATAGGAACTAAAATAGGGAGATGTTGATTTAGAAAATCTCATTTGAAAAAGAAACTTGAAACTTCCAGGGAACAAGTATTTTGAAATGATGCAAACAGTGCCTATGAAAAGGTTCACCCCAATCTTTGATCAAGGGATCCGTGCTCTTTTTCTTAGTTTTTTTTCTTCCCGAAACAGTCTGAGTATTATGCAAGCTTCTGCACAGAAGCAAAGTGAGCTGTAAACTAAAAAGCTGCTTGGAATTTGCCTCTACATCATAGATTAAACCAGGGTATGAGAGATGTTCTGGATATTTCAGAAAAAGAAAGAAAGAAAAAAAAAAAGCATACCTATTATCTGTTCTCAGGGCATTTCCCTAAAAATGTGCCGGCAATATGCTGTCAAGCAGATCGCTTACATATTGTTCCTCCTGCTTCACTAGCGTCTGTCTAGTTGCAGAATAGCTCAAGTAGGAATACTTACCGTAAAAATAATGCACCGTTTACTTGCAAGTACGGTGCTGCATGGAATGACCCCTACAAAATGTACAATCAATAAAAACACATATAGTAGGAGCGAGAAGTAGATTAGGCTCTCGTTCAGCAACGCTCTGCAGCTTGTGCTTACTTTCAGAATGAAAGCAGCCGCATTAAAGTCGGTGAGATAACTCACGGGCTTAACATTTAATGCAGGCTTATGTACTGCAGTGAATTGGATTGGGCAATAAAATATTCCCATAAAAAATTGTTAAAGAATTTGTTAACCAAACAGGAAAATATAAAAATGTTTTTGATTGCAGGATTGTCCTGTGATTTTTAAAGTTTGTTTTGTAGAATATATTTACTTTTTATTTAGAAGTGCTCCTTTTTTTTTTTCTTTTTTTTTGAGTTGTTTGGCTTCATTACTTGAAAAAGTGACAGCAAACCCACAAATGTTTAATTCTTATTAATTACGGGGAGGGAAAATTTAATTTCCTGGCTACGTTTCTTATGTACACGCGAGACACGGGGGTTGGTGACGCTCTCCGTAGTTGCTCCGGGGAGGCTGTTAGCTAAGCACCGAGCCCTGTGCTTAGGGTCTGCGGGCCTGGGGAGCAGAAGGAGCAGGCAGGAGTAGAGGCCAGCTGAGGCCAGGCGCTCCCCGGCAGCTCCCGCAGCAAAAACCTCGGAGGCACGGATTGAAGGGATTCATTTAATTGGTTGCTGGAGAAGTTAGGATGGGATGAATTTCCAGGAATCGCAGAGGTTCCTGACTCTGCAGCTCGCAGTCATTTCGGGGAAGGCAGCCCTCGCGTTGGCCAGGAGAGAAGCTGTGTTTGAGATCCTGCGCCGCGCGCCCGGCGCCTGCCAGAACCGCGGCCGCCGCGCTCCGGGAGGAAGCGTGCCGGGCAGCGACAGGTTCCGCGTGAACCTCCCTCCTTATTTTGTCGTGAAGGTAGTTTCAGTCCTTTCCAAATGCTGGGCTTTCACACTAGAAGGTATTTTTCATAACTCTTGATTACGTGTGCTTGTGCTTGCGACCACTTTTTGCTTAGTGACAGGTGGTCTGTGGTCCGAAGACAATTTCTAAAATAAATGATTAACCTGCATTTAACTTACTCATGTTCAAGTTGCTTTTTGACAACCATTTAGAGATCATCTACGCTGTAAAAGCCACAGTACTGCAACTAAAATGATTTAAAATCCATCTAGTCATAATAGTTTAAATCCCTCATGCAGGCATATGTAAAGCTTGCTTGAATTAATTGGTCTTACTCTGGTAATTTACCAGGTTCAGGTAAATGTATATAAATCTTATTGTGAGGCCTTGAGTCCTTGGGCAACTCCACACTCATAGGGACCAGGATTTTCTCTCATATGCTGTAAACTCTACCAATTCCCCACATGAAATTGTCTCATTATATTTAATCTCTTTAGTACCCATGCTAACCACAGTGCTTAGCTTCCCAGATGGGCAGGTTTTAAAAAATATTCCATGTCCCTGCAGTACCCAAAACTGATCTGTAATGACAATTTTACAGTACTTCATTTAAAAAAAAAATACATAGATATGAATGCTGCAGAAGGTTTTTAAAGTCTTATGTTTGGTTTAAAAGAAAATTCAAGAGGGTTTGGCATAGGAAGGAAGGAGTCCATCTGTACATTACTGAAATACCTGTGAATTCAAAAACCCACCTAGGAGAATGGCAACGCTTTGTTTTCTTCTATTTTTTGTTGAAAATGTTACTCGGTGGTTGCTTTTCTGTTGGGGTTTCCTCTAAATTTGCCCCATTTTTTACATCACTGTATGTAATCTTCATAGATTCTGAAGGGTTCGTTTTGTTTTGCAAATCATCATCTATCATGCTTCTTCACTTAAAACGTTGCACATATTAGGGAAGTGAAAATTATCTCCATATTTTGCTGGAAGTTGGCATGTCGCTGTCTAGGGAGTGTTATTCACACAAATTGTGTACGGTCAGATACAACTGCAGCACATGAGGAAAATTAATTGGCTCATTTAAAAGGAGACAACTCCCCGTCCACTGAAGAACCCACACCAGATTTTTTGGGAAATCTCTTAAAAGTGTTCCAAGAAATGGAAAGATGAAGGAAAGGATGAGCCTGTTTCCACCTGAAGACAATAAACCAGATGAATTTTAGTTGCTGTTTAGTTTACCTACTGGGAGCTGCTTCATCTGCTCGTCCTCCCCACGGTTGAGGAACCAGGACCTCTTTGATGATGGGGACCCCGTAGATCATCAGGAGGATGATGCTTGAAAGGCACTTTCTGGCTTTGACAGCGTGTGGCACTGGCTCTCTTCGTGATCAAGGGTCCTCCACCTCCAGGCCCATGAAGTGCTGTGAGATCTCCACGTCTGCTGCCAAACGGCTCCACCGCTCATCTCGCCCCATGTACCTTCCTACCCCCCAGAACAGGTCTGTCTGCCCCGTGGGCCTCAGATGTGCAGTGCGGAGGTGCCCTCGCAGCCTGAGGAGCAGTCTGCGATCCCTCACACTGCCTCGCGACAGGCTCACGAGGTGCCAAAAGGCCAAAAAACCCCACGCTATATTTAAATCAATGCCAGCCAGCTCTGGAATGATTGCTGCTTTCAACATCCACACGTGTGGAGTCACCGGGGACCCGTCTGGCTAAATATATATATTTTCATAGCCACCAGCTGAGTCCCTCTCTGACCCTGGCCGGTGAGCGGCGGTTGCTCGAGTGGAAGCTCCTTTCCCGCGGCACGAGGGGGTCTCCCCGGTGCGGGCGCTGCACGGGTGGGCACGGACCCGCCGCAGCAGCGCTCCCGCCCTGCCACCATGCCGCCCAGCAGCGCGCTGGGAAGGGGGCACCTCCCTCCAGGTGCGTTTCAGGCGGAGCGCGCCGGGGATAACCCCGCACGGCGGAGGCCCTAGAAGCAGCCCCACCGAGCAGCAGCTCCGTGGCCGCTGCCGCGAGCTCTGCCCCGTCCCGCTCCCTGAGGACGCCCCGTGCCGGGCATGGCCGCGGCCTGCTCGTGCCCGGCGCGTGGCCGTGCTGGTGGCCGCGCACCCGGAGGCGCTGGCCACCTGCCCGAGGACGCTCGTGCGGCGCGGCCACCCCGGCAGGCCGGATTTGCAAAAGCCGCTCGCGGGTTTGGCTTTTATTTTTTATTATTTTTTTTTCTTTTCCTTTTTTTCCCGTGGAGTTGCTGAAGTCCCTTTGGAATATTAAAAGCCACATCACGGTGCTATACATATTAATGTGCAGGGATTTTTTCTATTGTCTATACCTTTCAGTCTAAGTCTGACTGACAGCCTTATCTGTGATTTCCAAGCGTTGGGATGGTCGGATTGTTAGTTAGGCCACTCTTCCATTTGATCAACATCATTTTTTTTTTCCTGTATTACTGAATTTCCAGTTTTACTAACTTTTATATTATGTTATGTACAATGGACAAGTTATACTTGGTGTCTTGGCTGTTAACCTTTGTGTTTCCTAAAAGCTGCATTTATGCAAAAGCCAGAAAGGCTGATATTTCCCAATAGCTTAATTTGTCACTCTGGAAAAGAAGCACAGCTTTTAATTTGAGTTTTTAGTGTCTCTATCATCATAACCTGAGGTTTCTGTGCTAGTTAACATTACTCACTGAAATATTATGCCACTGGAATATAAGAAAATGGGATTTTTTTTTTCCTTTTTTTTTTTTATTTTCATACTAAAACGCTCTGCAGATCTTTTTCATTCATCTATACAGAGGCTAGTGTTGGAGTAGTTTTCTTACCTGATAGTCAAATCAAATAAATAAGACTCAAACTATATGTAAGTGAGAAAAAATCATGACTATTTTTTTCTCTCTCCTAGTAGCCACGTTTGTAGCCGTATTTATTTTAAGTAGCCTTGGGCAAAAAGTTATGTGCCTCATTAATCTAAATCAACCTTGCAGGATTTTATGGCAACTGTTGTTGCTGTTGCCACATTATGTATGCTTTTTCCTTTTGTTCTTCAATATAGTGCTTATGAAGCTAAGGAACAATTGTCACTTCCTATTATGTGAACTAAATGTACAAGAATTGATGGGGCTTTCTACCTAATGTTGTTAGCCTGAACCTGGTTTGTTTATTTAATGAACAAAATGTCACAGTGTATCTGCATCCTCCTGACATCTGAAATAGTGGCAGCTGCTGGTGGCAGATTTCCTGAAACTGGGGTGCAGAATTAACCAATTCAATTTGCATGTTATCAAAAAAAAAAAAAAAAAAAAGAAGAAGGAGGAGAAAAAAAAAAGAGAGACAAGAATCTCCTTTGAAAACATTCTTTTTAAAAAAAGCACGTATTCCGTGCACAGATGTCCTGAGTACCATTGTATTGCGGGGGGCAGGGAGGAGCCAGTCTAATCCCGACACATAACCCACTTCAGCACGACTGGATTTAGAGAAGTTCATTGAGATTCAGGGTTTAAATATGATTCCATTACCAGATAGATGCTGGGCTGGTAAATAAAAACTGTGTAGGTACTGGTGCGTTTCCAAAACTGGGATTCGCTCTTGCTTCCATCAACTTATAAAGGTGTATTTTAAAGAGGAAATACTTATTTTGACACCTTGGCACCTAAAAAAAGAACTTATGTCCCGTCTCTGAGTTGGAGTTTTTAGGCACAAATAAATGGTGATAATTAACTCTTTCAGAAAGCAACAAAACCTGTGAGAATTACCGAGGACATTCACACTCCTCAATGGTTAATGCTAATAATCATTGCTAAATGGCGGTGCTTTGGCATAAACACCCAGATGCAACAATTACGTTTTGAGTTTTGAAAGGTCGGCTGTGGATCATGTTTACCGGGCACAGGAAGTCTTCAAACAAAGATGAAACCTCCTTGAGATTTGTGTAGCTTTAACTGCTCGGTGGGAAGGTGATGCTGAGTCTCCGCAGGCTCCAATCAAAGGAAGAGCAAAGGCAGCTGCTCAGGTTGCTTGTTCAGGGTGGTGCGTGCGTTCTTCATCAGGGCCAGTGCTGCAGCCATACCTCGTATGCAAAGAAAAGAAAACACAATCTTTGTGTATATTACATGACAGTGCAGGGATCTGAACTACTTGGTAAAAGGCTCAGTTATGAGTATGTCTGGCAATTAAAAATAATTGGGAAGCAGGTTTGCCACTAACTCTTCCAAGAATGCCAGTTATGATATAATGATGTTTCATTAGACATGCTGAAAGCTGTGAGCTCCGTATGGCAATGGCAATTAGGAAGGATCATAAAGAAAAAAAAAAAGAGGAGAAGAAGAAGAAACATTAAAAATATTCCAGCTAAGATTAGCATAGCATTTAATGGCCACTTCATTAGCTAATTGATTTCTTATTAGTTACAGGGAAAAGCCCAGTTAGGGGCTCTGCACAGCTAATTAACAGCATTTACACAATTAGTCAGTTGCTCATTTTGTAACCAAACATTCTTGGAATCAACTGTGGCTGTGATGCTCTGGGCCATTTGATTAATTTTATTTTATTTTTTGCTAATATTGGCTTAACCTTCAAATAAAAATTCACTCCCTAGGGCCCCGCCATATTTAATCACAACATTATGCAAACAGCAGAAGTCTACGTCACACAATCTTAGGACATGAGGACGGTGCCTCTTTCTTTTATTTGCAAGTTGTTTTATTGGCCCCATGAAGTCAATAGCATTCAATAAGTAGAGTCTTCTGTCTTCTCTCCTGACAGCTGAGTCTTTGCCCATCAAACATTATTATTATTTTGCAGTTGGCAAATGGAACAATGTAGGTTTGACCACAACATATTTTTTTGCTTATGTATTGGGAGAAGTATGCAGGAGGTCTGGCTGAGATATTTATTTCTAATGCAGTTGCTTCCTACTGCAAAAGAAATGTATTTAACAGTAAGCTTGGCATTTAATAAAATGCACGTTTTCACATTAGTTTATATCTCGATTAAGAGTGAGTGGGGAGAATTGCAAGATCTTAAGGGACAGGCTGGATCTAAATGCTACTTTGATGGTCGTTCCAAGAAAACTGATGATCAAAACTATAATAAGTAAAAAAAATTGTATTTAATAAAACAAACAAAAAATGTCTGTTCATTTTCAGCTTATGGGGGAACTTCATAATCTCATAGCACCCCATTATTATCCTGGCAGAGACCTGTGCCCCTTTTGCTCCCCAGACTATGATGCACTAAAAGGATCCAAACACTAATTTCACTATAGTCAGTAATGAAACCTCTCTATGCAATGGTGCTCGTGTTAGACGGAAGCCTTTTAGCATTGATGTATATAAGCTCTTAGTATTGCAGTACAATATTGCATATGTGAGCAAATGGTTGATGTTTTTACTTGCCAATTTTCATTGGCAGATTAGGATTCTGTAGTAAATTATCAGAAACTAATCAATAAAACCAAAAGTTCGTAATGATTAATCCGGTCAGAGATTATGCCAGATCATTAATATATTCATTATTATGTTTTGCTTTTCTATCATTTCAGTTCTCTCTCTTTTTTTTTTTTAATGTTTCTTCACAGTAAATGTGAAATGGTAAATGGTTTTAATTTACCATTACTGTATTAATTGCAGCTAATGGAAAAACACTCTCTCGGACACATAATGGCAATTATTCCTCTTCTCCCTCCTTTTTTTTAATGAGAATTTATTCCATAAGTGTATTTACAAACAGTGGACTATAATTGATGGTCATTTCAGTGCTGCATTCTTCTTTATTGTGTATGTAGATAATGTATTTTTTTTATTCCACTTGATTCTTGCTCTGTTGATAATGCGTATCTTGCTGAGTTGTTTCAAAGGTTTATAAGAATGAAAAAAATCTCCAAAGTACCTCATTTTAAAGTGGCATATTGACAAATTTGGGTTATTCTTTAACTCATGAGTAAATCTTCCATATCTGGAAGCGCTTTCTGAGTAACATCTACTACTTCATGCTGAGCTTCTTTTTGTTCCCATTAAAAACAGCATAAAAGCATGAATTTATTAGGCTTTACCAGATTCCAAAGGCTACTACTGAAATCAATGGCAGTGGGGCACCAAGGTGTCTTTGGGGACCTGGCCCTGCCCTGTAGAGGATCCGACAAGTGAAGAGGAGGGTCTAGGAGCCAGTAGTCCAGACTCCAACTGTTGTACTCTGTCTTTTGCTGGAACTTGGCTTCTCCTGTGTTTATTTACTTCCTGCACAGTCTCCTTCTCTGGGTTAGCAGGATGTGCATTAATGTAGCTTTTCAGAGGGTAGAGTAGGAGCCTGTAATTTCCACAACTGACATCTATTTTTCTCTTGTTTTTCCTTTGCAGGCGTAAATGCTACCCACATTGTTCCTCCTTTCCTCTCCAGCCTGTAAGCATTTCAGATTATCTTCTTAAGGTCTACAAGTTAAAAAGCAGGACAGAGCACAATGAATCCCAGAAATTCTTATCTTCCACCAGAATATATGTTCTGAAGACAGTCTCACTGTATCTTTGGGCAGGGCACAGTGAATAGAGATCGTACAGCAACACCCGTCTCATAGGAATATTTTGTGTGAAGTATAAGTGAACATCATTGCTCCTGTCTTTCTAGCAGGAAAAAAAATATGTATTTTTTTCTCCATATTGTGGTTTACAAACAAGTGCCTTACTTGATGTCTGTTAATCTTCGTTCCTCCAATCAGCAGCACTATTGGCAATGTAAGTAGACTAGAAACAAATTTCTGTATTTCGGTGTCATATGGTAATTTTCAGAGCTGCATCATCCAACAGTCACCCGTTTTGTTGTTTTGCTGATTTTGAAACATTCTGGCTCTTAGGAATAAACTTTCAATTTTTTAGTCAGTTGCAAAACAAACACACTTGCAGGTGTCTGATCAACCTATTTTTCCCTGAATATTTGTTTTCCAAAGTGCCTACTTTGTTTTCCAAGTACAGGAGTGCACTTCCTCAGACTGTGTTTAGTGCTCATGTTGGGAAGCAGAGGGGTTGTGCCTATGGATAAAACAAAAACAAAAGCAGCTTTTTAGCAGGCATCTTTGGACATATTGCACAGAATCACAGAATGGTTGAGCTTGGCAGGGACCTCTAGAGATCACCTACTCCAGCCCCCTGCTCCAGCAGAGACTCCTAGAGCACATGGCACAGGGTGGCATCCAGGTGGGTTTGGAAGATCTCCAGAGAAGGAGACTCCACAGCCTCTCTGGGCAGCCTGTGCCAGGGTTCCATCACCCTCATAGGACAGAAGTTCTTCCTCACATGGAGAGGGAACTTCCTGCATTTCAATTTTTATCCATTACTCCTTCTCTTAAAATGGTATGTGCAGCTCTATCCCATTGCCCTTGTGTCATTATGACAATGTTTTTTGATGTTTGAATAGGACAAATATTAAGGAGTGTAATTTGATAATTTTATGGTACAGCAGAGTATTCAGGAATTCAAGGTTTTATTTTGTCATCTACTGTATAAAGTAGGAAGAGCCATCTGGCTTCTTATTGCCTCCGTTTCTCCATCAGTGAAATGACTATGTTAAAACCTCGAGTAGACGTGGCCTGAAAAAGACATGTGAAAGTCTGTGCAAGAGGTAGGTGCTGTAGTATTGCTGTTAATATGGATCTGACCCAGCCCAAGTGCTGCTGGCCGATGGTAGGTGCTTGCTGGCTTGGAGGGACGTGATGCAGCGTGGCTTGGAAGATCTGCTCTGTGATACAGAGCTTGGCTTGGGGCAGGTAATGTCCACACAGAGAAATATTCTGTGTTGTTAACAGAGATCAGCTAGTCATCTGGAGAGAATACACTAATTATTTTTATCAGTAACAGTTACAGATACTATCCAAAGTGCTGGATAGAGAAAGGGCCCTTTGTTTTCAGTATCTTTATGCTGAGATTTGAACACAGTTTTGGGAGAAACATTTTCATGGTTTGACTTTCTGAAGCCTCCCGCTGTTGCAGACCTCCTTCCCTATTAAAAAAGAAGCAGAGCAGCAACTTCTTAATGAGTGAAGGGATCTCTATTATGTGCAAACAGGGCTCATCAGCCTTTGGGTTGCAAAATCTTTCCTTCTGTGCTCTGGAGCTGACTGGGCTGTGCAGTTTCTGGAAATGACTAAACACAACTGGAAAACTGGAGCAACATTATAATGACCATCTCATCAAATGCTGCAGAAAAATCTCTTTGGGAGAAAGAATTAGCTGCTGCACAGACACCCTGCAATTGTCAGGCACAGGAAACTAGCATCAATCCCGAGAATCAAAGGAAGGAGCCTAACCCTAATAGACAACATGAAACACCAGCATCCCAATTGCAGGATAAAATGGTAGATGGACAAAATATGCAGAAACTATTCCTGGACCGCATAAAATATACAGATTCAACAAATGATGCATTAAAACTGACAGCACAAATATGTGCTGACTTCCCTTCCAATGCCTCTCTTACCACACTGTCTTTCCCTGTAATACTTTCCTTCACTCTACTGATATAAACAATGTATGAAAAAAATAACAAAACAGAGAGGGCTAAAAGAATCTGGGATTCAACTCTGCTTAGCAGGAAAGCTGGTGATGGCCTGCAAAACCAAGCAGATTCTCAATGTAGCAGATACAAGGTCGTACGGGAAAATACTAAATACATCAATAGTAGGAAGGAAAGGAATAAAACTGGAAGAGTAATCTTAGCTGGTCCAGTCTAGACTGACTGTTCTGTAGGTGAATAGAAAGGAAGAAAAAAAATTGCCTGCTAATAAGAACCTTGCTTGTAGCTGCCATGCTCTTAAGTACACGTATTTTTACGTACATATTCCACACATACTTACAAAGGAAAGCCCCTTGCCCCAAAGTGAGCTGTAAGGCTGCAACAGCCCTCACATGCTGACCCACAGAGCTGCCTAGAGTCACACGAGTTCTTCTCCGTCTCTGCTGATTTTTTTTTCTACAACCCCATGAGGAAGGTGAGTCCCAATTATTTCTGTATTTCTTGCCATGTTTATCTGAACTTGCACCGTACACTTACACACTTAGGCTGCCTAAATCCTCTATAGCATATAGGAACCCAGCCCACAGAAGATGCACCCAGTGCAAGGCCTGCAACTTCCAGTCCTGCCAGGGAAGGAGGAATCAAACAAGAAGAGCCTAGAAGATCCTGGAAGTGCATCAGGCAGGGTGCGTCATTGGGGAGGAGTGTTTATCTTGTACATGGAGAAGAAAGACAGGTTGACTAGTCTCTGCAGAAGTAGTTTCAGTAGGTGGAAAACAGGTCCAAGCTGCTTAGACTGCTCAGAATAGTGTTAAACTGAGCAACAACAACAACAGCAACAGCAAAAACAGTACTGGAAGAGGAGAGAAAAAGACAGTAGGCAGAAAAATCAAGATGTCCAGAACACAATTCATCAAGGTTCTAGAGACCTCAAGAAATGACTCTAATTGCCTTCAAGGATTGCAAGAAGCCTGGTATTAAGCAAAAGGAAACAAAACTGCTCATTGAAGAGTATATGTGCACTCTGGTTGGTACAAAAAAAAAAAAAGCAAAATTTGGCATGATTATAACTTCTTTTATTTAAAGGACAGGTCAAATTAGCATAAAAGGACAGGGAGTAGCACTGTTAAGAATGGCATTAGCTGTCTCTGAATCATTGACAAGTGGTCTTAAATGCTTACGGGCTGGTGTTCCGACACATCAAGCAGAAGATGGGAGCTCGAGGATGTCTGTTACTGCCTGCCAAATCACACTAGAGAGTGGGATGATGGGCTGCTTAAACACTCATCTATCAGGTGCAGAAAAATAAAAGTTGTGTTATCATGGAAGATTTCAGTCTGAATGACATCTGCTGGAAATTTCATGCCACCAGTACAAAAATATCCTTGGAATTTTAAGAAATTATAGATGACAATTTTCTAGCTCAAAAAGTGTGGCAATCAACCCAGGAGAATTCTATATTACACCTCACCTTGACAGATAAATAGAAGGTGATCTCAGAACTAGAAGTCAGTGGTTATTTAGACTCCAGTCGACTTAAGTTTGTTATATGCAAAGCACACACGGTTTACATCAGTAGCATACATTTAGAGTTTTTAACAGCCCAGTTTTACAAAAGAATAATTACAATCTGAGTCAGCTTGGAAAAGGAATTGAAGCTGTAAAATATGAAAAAGTGAACTCCCTTATAATGTTTTATAAATTATCCAAGAACTAAAATCCTGCAGCCAAGGAAAAGCAGCTTAAAACCAGCCATGTACATACAGAAAGAGAAAGCATCTATAACAATTAGAAAACAGTGTATATTACAGGAGAAAAAATAAAAAAGGATGATGGATAACAGGGAAGATAAATTATGAAATGCAGAAAATGCATGAGGGAAGAAGCAAGGTACAAAGGGAAAGCTATAGCCAGTAACATTTAGGACTGTGAAAGGAAGTTTTGCTTATCCAAAGAACAAAAGGAATCCCAATAAAGGTTTCACTAAACAGTGAGATGGAGGAGAATTGTAAATAAGAAGCTGAAATATTCAACAGACTTTTCTGTTCCATTGCTGGAGGAAGACAAAAGGATAAAAATGGTACAGTATTTAAGTCATGTGTTAAGGATGAAATCTGCCTACTCCTATGGTGACTACAGATGATATTAAATTACAGATGCTAAAATAAGACATTTTCAAATCATTATGCCCAAGAGTTTCAGACTGTGAACTGAGAATCTTGGTGGGTCATTAAGCCTGTGTTTCCATAAATCTTGGGAAACAGGAAAAGTTTAGGAAAAAAGCAGATGCACCCATGTTTAGGAAAAGCAACCTCATGTAAGCAAAGCCATTCCCTGACAGATTAGTGGAATAGTAGATATGGGACCAGAGTAACAATGATTTAAAGGAGGGAAATATCATTAATAATTATTTATGGAGGAGAATCTTGTCAGACTAGCTCAGTATAAATTTTAATGTGATTACAACTTTGCTTGATAGACGTAATAATATTTGCAATGTAATAAAATTCTGACATTATTGCATATGGGACCACACATCTTGAATAACAAAGCAGGATATTATAAAATCAATGTCACACATTAAATAGACTGAAACAGAGTTCAATTATATGCCCAAATCTGATTACAGAAAGGGAGTCTCCATCAGGAGAGGTCTGACAAGGGCTGTGTGTTTTTTCTTTTTTTCCTATGTTTCACATTTTTGACAATAACTTATGTGGTAAAGATAGAAGGAGCCCATGATAATTTGTGGATAATCACTGATACAGAGAGAAAACTCTGAGTGCATTTGGATTAAAAGTGTTTCAGTATAGTTGAATGTGAGATGGTTGCTCTGGGAATGAAGCAGGTCACAATTCCAGAGGGCTTTGCCCGGGGAAGCAGAAAACAGGGAAACGGTGAGAATTGGCCAAAGGGCTGGCTCAGTCCCTGCCTGTATAAACAAGGGAAAATAGTACTGGAGTTATTCCCCTGTTTTGGGAACCGGCTCTGTACTCGCCGTGCCCACTCCTGGTGCCCAGGCTTGAGGAGCGATGTAGAGGAACTGGAGAGAGTTCAGAGCGGAGCTCTGAGCATAATTAAAGAATAACTAATAGGAAAAGATTTAAGTAACTTCTAAAAGAAAAGGTTAACTGCGACTTGATCATAACCTGCAAGTATCTCCACAAGGAAAAGATTTAGGTAATACAGGGCTGGCAGACAAAGGTATAGAGACTAAGAAGAGCAGTGGCTGGAAAATGAAGTGAGACAAATTCAGACCAAAAAAGAAGCTACACATTCTTAACAGCGAGGATAATTAATCATTTGGAATGATTTACACAGGATTGAGATGGAATCTCCGTTAACGGGAAAAAAACCCTTTTTTTTTTTAAAGAGCTGCTCTGCTGCAAGTGGAGCTTTTAATCTTGAAGTGCAAATTATTACAGGAAAGTTCTAGGGATGAGAGCCAGATTGCACAGAAAGGCAGTGAGACAGTCACAACAACCACATTTGGCTTTGAAATTGTTCAGTTTAGGAATCTACATCAATCATGCATTTATGTATTTCTTCCTAGAATGCTTAGAGGATTTCATTTTCTTTTTGCTTTAAAAGTTGTTTTCTTCTGTAATCACAGGATTCCAGGAGTCGGCACTTTAAAAAAACAAAGCAAAACAAAAGCAATGATACAGACTTTCAAAAGCAGGAAAAGTTGAGGCCGGTCGCTGGACGAGATTCAATTTTTAACATGTAACTGTCAAGAGAGGAAGCACTTGTTACAGCCTTTCATTTTACAATTTTATTAGTGTGAGCCCCTTAGGAATGAGTGTTCCTCACTGGCCTCATAAAAATTCATAGAAATAAAGTTAATTAAATATCTTGTCACCTGACAAGGATCTAGCAAGTAGGTGTTTTTGTTGTTGGTGCTGTTTTTCAAATGTGCTTTACAGAACTTGTAGCTTATTCAAAGAGCAGGTTTTAAGGAGTCAAAAGGTGAGGAACTGTCTTTGGATCAGCCAGAGATCCGCCGGAGATGCTGAGCGCATACCTCTTCATAAGAAAGCCAAGAAAAAGTGAGGAAGAACTGCGATGGCTGGTTGCTTTTCAGCAGACGCTGTGTTTCCTTTACAGTAAATAATTTGGTGTCTGGTCTCTTTGGTCTCTGCCCACAGGTGTGCTCCTCCCTGTGAAGAAGTGGACCGGAATATTTTTGGATGTTTTTGAAAGAGCCGGGTAGGGGGTTTGATGAATATTTTGAAGCCAGCTCTAAATACTTCGGAATAACTTTTAATGCATCACATTTTGAAAAGGGGGAGGAACAGCTGCACTTTCCCAACATTGCTGTGTACCTGCACACCCATATTTACACGTGCAAATCCTGCAGTTTCATGGTCATACCAAGTCACATAGTGACATATCACTAGTACCGGGCAGAACGCACAGAGATGGGCTATGTGTGCGCCAGCGGCACTTAAGTGCGTGTACATCCTGACACAAGCGGGCCTTAAAGAGCACGGTTCCTCACATCTTGCCCTACGTGTGGGACAACAAAGTGCAATGAACTTATGGCTGATGACACACAGGTCTGCAAAAAACTCTCCTCCAGATGTGTTCATGTTTATACCCTCCTTCCCTGGCGAGCCGCCTTTCCGGCTGGGGTTGTGCTGCCCCTGTACCTTCTGCACAGAGGAAGCTCCCAGCAGTTTGCAGCTCAAGCATTTCTCTCCTGCAGAAAGCACTGTCTGGCTGAAGAGTTCTGCAGGATTTCAGTTCTGGCATTATGAATAAATTGCCTTTCTCTGAAAATCCAAATGGATCACTTCTCTTTGTTCTGTAGTGACTCATGTGAATCCAGTATGCTTTATTCAGTTTTTTTAACACATAAATGATTGTATAATTAACTTCACAACACCTGGGAGTTAAATAAAAAAAGAAAAAAAAAATCCCTACATATATCAAGGAACAGAAGTTGAAAAGGGGAAATAGCCATGAGCATGAGATCATCTTTGTATCACTACAGACTTTTATTAATGTTTGACTCAAAGGGGTAATTTTCTCTAGATTCTCTGGAATCCACTCCTTCATTTTCGTTGACATTCTGGCAACATACTAAACATTTTCCTGCATTTAATTCTGATGCTTGCAGTTTTCCCTTTCCTCTTGATCTGAGCTTCTTTTTTAAAATGGAAGAGCAGAGGCTTTTTCCCTTCACATCTGCACGGAGTTTCTTGGATATGATCCTAAATGGGTTAACCAGTCGCGTGGCATAATCCTTCAGTGGCACAAAGGTGTTGCCAGCTCCTTCCCACATCTGTTCATGCTTTGGTGTAAGGAAGGAGAATAGGGAAAAGGCACTTGGGGACAGGGTGGGGCACACCTGTGCTTGGCTAGCCCTCAGCTGGCATGTGGGTTTTTTATAGTCTGAAGCCATCTGGTAGAAATTAGAGCTGTCCCTCCTCTGGTGCAGGAGGGGATCTGTGTCAAAAGGTCAAGGCTTTGTGTTTTATTAAATGATACAATCTGATGGTTGATGAAGATCATCACAAGAAGAGGAGAGAGACAGAACATGTCCTAGAGTAGCATAACATTTTGATTTGGATCGGTTTGGGATGGCCACTTCACTCCTGAGTGGTGAAATCATGGTAAAGCTATGAAGCTCATCTCATCAAGTGTTTATACCATATGAGGACATGTTTTGCCTATGCCACAATCTCAGAAGGCATTAATTTATTTTTCTAAGGAGGTGTTGAAATTTTCTCCTTGTATATTCTGTATCTCTGTAGATAGAGCACTGCAATCCTGATTAACAGGATTTTTCAACATATTAAAATCGTCTTTGCCACATAATTAAATACATTTGTTAGCCATTTGAAAGGATGAAGAGTTTAGAGCTTTCTAATAGAAAAGCATACTCTACACTTTGGAGCATAGACGAGACAGTTGTTAGCAGGTCCTATGCTTTTCCGTATGATATCTGCTGACTCACCCAAATGGCTCAGTTTTGAATTATTCAGCCCAAGACCCTCATTGTGCAAATCCTGGAAATCCCTGAATCTCTCTGGATTTATGCACTTTGACAGGAATAGCAGCAGGGATGGCAAGGGGAGTGGGGCACCTCGGCATAGCCAGGCATAGGCCCAAACCCACGCCAGAGAAGGAAGCCCCCTGACTTGGGAATGAACTCTGCTGCAGCCTGAGCTCAGGGGCATCTTTGTGCCTTCTCTGCCACGCACAGGACAACTGTGTGCACCAGTGGCTCCAGGTGCTGCTCTGTCTTGCTGAAGGGAGGTTCCTTTTGCTTCCTGAGTTCGTTCCTACGGACAAAGACCCATCAGCAAACAGTCTCCAAGATACTATATTAAGACTGAAAAATGGGTCCGTGGATTTTTTTTTTTTTGACTTACAATTGTGTTTTGACTTACAATTTTGCTGAGACATGATGAGGGTCTTATGGTGAGAGTGGGTAATAGATGGCTCTGAAAAAGTGAATTAAATCTTCCTCAAACTACTGAAGGAAGGCTCTGCGTTACAGACCCTGATTCTCGTGGAAGACTTTAAGCTCCCTGATGTCTGCTAGGAGGGAAAAATGGAAGGACACAAGCAACCCAAGAGGTTTTTGAAGGGTGTCAATACAGGAGGCTTCTGGAGGGTGTCAGGGATAACATTTTCATATAGGTGCTAGGTAGGCCAACCAGAGGTGATGCACATTTGAATCTACTCTTCACTGGCAAGAAGAATTGAGCGAGGATGTGGTAATCCCAGCAACAGCCTTGCTTGTAGTGACCGTGAGACAGAAGGGTTCAAGATCTTGAGGGGAGTCAGGAAGGAGAGTAGTGGCATCCAGATTCTGAACATCAGTGGGAGAATTTCATCTTCTTCTGGAAAACGGTGGGTCTTGTGGAAGGACAGTTCTGGAGGGCAAAGGAGTTGGCAGGCCTTAAAGGACAGCACCCTCCCAGGACAAGGACAATATTCAGGGAAAGAAGCAGACCTATCGTGAGCAGACCTGTTGTGCTTAGCTAAGCAGAGCGCTCACTATGAGGCTCCAGTACAAAAACGTACCATAAAGGGGACGGAAACAGAGACACTCTGCAAAGGAGGAATTTAGAATTATTTCCCAGGCAGGTAAGGATGGGGTTAGGAAAGGCAAAGCTGACCTAGAGTTAATATTCCCAAGGATAATAAGAAGAGCTTCTAGTACTACATTGGTGGTAAAAGACTGAACAAAAAAAAAAGAAATGTGTGTCCACTGCTTCATGGGATGGGTGAGATAGTGAGAGTGGAAAAGATGAAGCTCGGATATTCGGTGACGCCTTTGCTTCTTGGCTGAATATGACCCATGTACTACTATCTGTCTGCTAATAAAATCAGTTACTATGAAGTAATATTTTACATGCATGAATTGCTTTATTGTAAAATTATTCATGTTTACCTTTTTTTGAAAGATTATGTATAATCATGACTGCAACATCTGGAAGCAGAAGGAGAGGAAAAGGGGGAAAAAAAGAGAGATTTGTTATTTTTATTGCAGCTCCAGTTCTCGTTCTCTCAGACACAGTTAATAATCAGAGGACTTAAGTTCAAGCTACATTTCTATACTAGTAGAAAATAGAGCACAAACTTACAGAGGCTTTCCAGCGATCACTGAGAAACTCTCCTGGTCGTGGAGATGTGTTTTCCACTCAAATGTTTTATCAAGGACAGACCTTTCTTGCACAACAACACAGCATTGTTTCTCTATTGAGCTTCAACCCTCCAGCCACAAGTGACTTAAAGCCCACTGAATTCCTTCCATTGAGCTCAGTGGGCTTTGGAGTAGGCCCTGGAGCCCTGAGTAATTAAAGCTGGCTTTCTTGAAAAGTTGAGATGCTCAACCTCCCCTCTCCGAGCCTCTGGCTTCTCCTACGCAAGTTCTGGAGGATCCCAGTACTGCAGGCCGGTCCTGGAAATAGGCATGCTCGGGGATAATGAGAGACACTCCTGCTGTAGCAGCGGTGAGTCATCCCCTGCGTCGCCGGTCCGTGCACGTCCCCGGGCTCGCGCGGGGGAATTGCACCCCCGGCCCAGCTAGAGCCGAGGAGCCTTCCGGGGGGACAGTGAGGGCCCCCAAGCTCCAGAATTCAAGGGGATGTGACTTGGTGAGTTAAAGGGGAGTTTGAAATAGAGGAGAAATACCTGGCAGATAGGAAGGGGTAAAAATGTCCCTTCCAGACGGAGGGGACAGCGCAAGAGACAGTGTGAACTGAGAGGGGGAGAAAGGCAAGGATCCTTGGAAGCAGTTTTCTCTGGAGTCCTGGTGATGTGTTGTGCTTGTGAATCTCCTACTGCTTTTTAAGGGGTGAGGGAGGGAGAAGGAGAGGTGAGGTCATTTTCTGAGAAAATTTCCTAGGACTGTGGTTCAACATATGAAAGTCCTATTAAAATATATAAGCGTGCTGCACTAAGCCCATAGTTTTAACAGGTTGGTTGTTTTAACAAGACCTGTTTCAGAGCACAAACCTATTTTCTGAAATATGTTTTGGATTAGTGCAATAGAAATGCATTGGTTTTATAGGTCTATTCTCTACTGTAAATTGCTTTTCACTTGTAATGGATTTTTATACTTTTAGCAGGTTGAGTCTTTTAACAGGAATTCATTGCCTGGGCACGCAAGCAGTTTAGTCTCAAGAGAGAGATGCTTCATGATACTGATAATTTAGTAGTGGATGGATACCAAGGGCTGGATGCTAAGTGGCAGTGGAGTGGTTGCTTGTGTTGTGTTGCTACCCAGCTCCATTTCAGAGCCAAGCTAATGGTTGATTAAACCCTATAGCTGCTCTAAACTACAGTGAGCTGGAGAAACCCTCAGTGGGGCTGCTCTGCATCAGGAGAAAGGAAGAACACTGACGTACGTTATCCATGATCCCTTTGTCCCAATATAACCTTAACCAGGCCTCATATGTCCCCATATCTCCCTCATGTGTTCCTCCATTTCTCCTCAGCTGAAATCAACTGAAGGACAAGTGTGAACATACAAGTGATTCACAAACTAGACCTCTGCTTCTCAGATACCCTTGCATGCAGGTGTATTCCAGACAGATGCCTTTGAATCACATCTCTATCCCTTTTGACTTTGCTTGCTGCTCAGTGAGGGTGGGACATTTTCATGGAAAGGTGAAATTGTTTCAAAATTCCTGGTGCAGGAGCTTGAAACTATTGGCCAAATTAAGACAAAGCAAACGAGACCTCCTTCCTCAAAGGATGAAGTCTTGTTTCTGTCACTTCAGGAACAAAACATTTCAGCTGCTTTTCAGGAAATTATGCTTTGAGTGTTATCTAGCATTTGTGAGTGAAAAAAACAAACAAGCAAACAAACAAAAAAAACCCAACTTTAAGAGTCTGAAGGAAAGAACGCTTTAATTACAGGTTAACTGAAGCATTCTGTATTGATGCAAAGTAAAGTTTTTGTTCTAGTTTAGAAGACTTTTTTCCTTTCTCTTTTGGAGTGGTTTGGCCACTGAACCAGAAAAAAAATCTGTCAGCTCAAAGAACTAGTTTATAGATTGTGATTGCTAATAGCCACAGAAAGACTTCCTCAATGCAGATAAGTTACATTTTCAAAATTAATGAGGTCTGCTAATTGAGTTTATCCAGGTAATAAAATTCGTCTAATAAAATGTATCCATCAAATATAATTCTTCCAGTTCTATAAAAAATATATGTTTCTTTGCCTGTATATCATCTGTGTGAAGATAATGAATACCTTGTGACATTGAGGTCACAGGTCGAATCCCAGACCTTATTACAAATCTAGGGAAAATTACCTTTTCACTGACCTATAGTACGACCTAATAGTCTAGGAGGAGTTAAAGGCCAATTGTTCATTCAGCATTGCCAAATTATATATATATAAGTATATCTATATATATTTAATAACACTGATGCAATGAAAACTTACCGCTGTAGATATGGATTTACAGCATGTCCGCCGGGATTCCTCATGCAGATCTCAAGATGTCAGAAAACAACATAACAGCCGCGCTCTGAAGTGCATGTTTGCAATGAATGATGACAGACCTCGGTGTGTGGGGCAGCGTTTTAGTGCTCCTCCAGTGATTTGCGATAGTCCCGAACAGCGCATCCTTAGCAGCTCTGGATCACGAGCCTTTCCTGCACTCTTAAGGAGGTGGGTTAATTGCAGCTGCTTTTGCTGGCTGCATGGAAGCCGGGCGGTGAAGGGCATTGCTCCCCTCGGCAGTGCCCCTTGTGCCCAAGCCCTGTCGCTTGCTTCAGTCCTGCTGCCCTCTCGGCTGTGCTGGTGCAGCAGCAGTGGGGCCAGGCTGCAAAACTGAGCCAGGGACAGTCAAGCTTCCAAAAAAAAAGCCCTTGGAAAAAACAGTGGTCTCAGGGGTGGGCAAAAGTGGGAATAAATGCATGCCTGGGGGAGTGGTGGGGCTGCGGAAGGCATTGCAACACCTTGAATTTGTGCCCTAAAGGCTTACACGGCCTTACGGCTGAAGGTGCTAACACTCTGGGCAGAGCGGCTTCGATACGAAGAGGAGATTGTTGCCTTTTTCGTGGGTGGAAAACTGTCCAGTACCAGTTATTATTAGGCCTTTCGTAAGAGCCTCGTGCAGTCCAAATGGGGGGCCTAAATAAGCACATATGTTTTTCACATTCATTTGCTCCTCTCTTTAAAGGCTCAGCCACATTCCCAGCGTGCAGGTCATCCACACATGTCTTTCTCAGTGAACTTTTCTCCTGATCCCCTTCCAGCCTGCTGCACAATAACATCTTCCATGTTTCCTTCAATGGCCATGTAGAACAAGATCCTGTGCATTTTGAGCCTGCCTTGATTTGCAGGTCTGCTGCCCTGTAATGACTGACAAACAGGCCACAGATTACTTCCATTTTATGACTTGAGTTTAGGGAAATTGAGCATCCTAATTAAGCACAGATGTAAGGTTAAAGTGTAGAACAATCTGGACTGGTTTTCATTTAAGTCCCCCTCTGATTCATTTGGTTCCATAAGAGAGTCGCAATTAGAAAAAAATATTTTGTCAATGTTGAAAGACATGTGATGTAGAACTGATTGGATTAAATCTGAGTCCATGTGAATTTTGGCAAATTCAATTAGGAGAGGCCCTTGCAAGTGCTCTGTGGAAAACCTCCAATGGCTTTGCAAACTGTATTTGGATTTTCCAGTCCATAACACTGCATGTGTTGACAGCGCGCCATCCCGGAGTAATGTGCGAGCATTACAAACAAGTTTCTCCGCTTTGCTGGGACTGTAAGGTCAGACGTACAGTTAAACTGCAAACCTAACCTCACTTGAAGATTCCCAGCCTGTGCCAAACACCAGGTGAGTGTGTTTGAAGGGGCAGTGCGAGGAAAGGTCTCAGTGGGCTGCTGCAGGCTGTGCTGCTGTTACTCGTGCTGTGGAAGCTGTAGGGTGGGCGGGAGAGCTTGCTGGAGCAGGGGTAGCTATTGATGGGATTGCTTGTCTCATGGTCATACAAAGGGACCTGAACTTGGGACTGGAACATCTACATGGCCGCCACCATGGAAATAAATGCCGGTACCTGCCATTGAAACGTCTTATGAAATGTGCTCGTGGGTCGGAAGATCATAGGTCCAATCCTGCTGCTCTTTGGCAATCATCTGGCTGTTACTCACTTCAGTCCACTGCCTTTTTGTGGGAAAAATATTTGAAGTACATGTCTTGAGGTCAAAGATGGATCTACTTGTGTGTGGGGGAATTGACTGAGTTTTGTCCAAAAACAATCAATAACTTTGATCTTCCCAACCCTCCTCCCCCAACAGACGGAAATACCTCCTCCTTAGAGGTAATAAGAATGAAACTGTTTTCTTCTATTCTTTGACTTTGCTAAAAATAAATCCCAGCTCCTGGCTTCCCCTAAACTGAGCAAGAATGTGCATTAATTTTGATAACATGTGTTGCATTTTATATTATTTTTAATAATCCTTTGTGTCTGCTTGTGCCAGCAAAACACAGTCACCAGGACTTCTTTGGCTTGATAACCGTTCTGCAGGAACAACCAGGCAAACGCGCACGACCCGACCTTGTTTTTGAGCAGCGCTCATTTTCCTTTCGTTCTAAATGGTGATGTTTTATTATTCGTGCAAAATGGATTCGCCTTTTTCTAATCTCTCTCTCCTCTTCAGTCATGCTCTGGATAGCACTACAAATTAAAAAACAAAACAATACAATAGAAGCAGCACGTTAAAATGGACCCCTGCAGCACAGTCAGAATAGAAAGCAAGGCTTAGTGAAAGAACTGAGAATCCAAGAAGGAACAAAATTCATTGGCCGTATCCTGGGTCCCCCAAAGGGGGAGATTGTCCCATGTGTCTGTCGGGGTAAAACCCCCTTTTGCTGTGGCTAAGAAGCCTCTAACTGCGTTAGCTTTTCCTAAAAGCATGTACTGATTTCAGAAGGTTTAGAAATGCTTGCAGTTTTTTGATTCAACTTCCAGAGTTCCTTTTTCTTTCTTTTCTTCTGTAAAATGCAGAGAAAAAGATTCTCTTCATATGTTTTCTGAAAACAAAGGCAGAAGAGCCCCCCTCCATGAAGAAGAAACCCACACTCGGAGCCAAGGATAACTTAGCTGTGATGTAATAGCTATTTGGGCTAGAAGAGAGAGTCAGCTCTGGCTGCAGATCTGGCTCCTCCGTGTTGAACAGAAGTCTCAGGCCCAAATCAGTGACTTAGGAGCCTAGTTAGGGCGAATACTTCTGCAAGGCTGTAGCTCCTTCCGCTCTGTCAACTTACAAGATCATGGCTTGTCTGTACCCAGAGTTCCTCAGATCAATATTGTGGTTTTTCTTTTTATTTTCCCATCTTTTATCAAAATTTATTGTTGGCAATTCTGCCAGCAGCCAGCATGGTTTACATTGACCCTTTCCACTGCAGTTCTCCTTTTCAGCATTGGCTGGTGACACCGGAGCTCATATTAAAGCATGACAACTCAGTTTGCTGGTATATCTTAGACTCCTGCTTACTCTTGACAGTTCTCTCTCAGCAGAGTTTCCCCTCATGGAATAAATTCTGGATTCCATTAAGTCAGTAGGATTTTTGCCTTTTCCTTCTATTAAGTCTAGATTTCCTCTGTTGCTTTCAGATAGCTGTGTTAAGTTTGCTCCACCTTTTATCATCTCTGCCTAGCTCAAACTTGCTTCCTACATCCCTAAATACTGTTTCTGTTTGTTCCAATGCCCGTTCCCCTTAAATGCTGTACTGTCACTGAAAGTCCTTTTGGGAAGCCTGGGGAAATTTTTTCTGGAGAACCTTAAAATAATACATGCAATCATCTGCAATCTGTTGTACCACGAAGCAGAAGAGGAAATTCTACTCAGACCTGTGGTACTGACATAGAGACTAATCCTTCAGCTATAGGTAGAATCAGAGCTGGCCCTTCCACCTCTCCAAGTTTCAGATGCATAATTATATTTCAGTAGGTGGAGAACATGGATAGATTTTGTGTAATACAATTGTTTTCTCTCTTTCTCAGACATGGTAGACAATAAGACGAAATTTCTTGATACGTTTTTGGAAATGTGCATACAAATCCTATTAACAAATTAAATACTACAAGGAAAATCTTGATGCCCTGCTTCAATTGTTGAAAGGTCGAGATGGGTCAGCTTTCAAAGTTTAAAAAAGAAAGAAAATGACTATGTTGGAAATTTCTGTTTTGGAAAGAAACTTTTCCTTGGTGTTTTTTTGGAATCATGGGAGAGTGTTTATTTGTCTAGTGTATGTGGATTGTTCAGTTAGGTCTTATTTAGTGTGGATTATTCAGTTATTTCTTTTTGAAGTACTTTTTCAAATTACTCTGTATAAGTATAGTATCAATATATTATTGTTGAAGTCGTACACAAATATTATCATTTCCTCTCACCTTTCCTAAGTACTTTTGCAGGATTTCATAGCATTAGCAAACGTGAAGTCACATCCTGCCCCTTCTCACAATATGAGGGCCTAGGTTTTGGAATTTCTTACCTAAAACAGTAGTAATGCTATTAGATTCCACCTAAATCAGGTTCTGGATCAGTTCCCCAGGCTTTATGAACCTAATCTTTATGAAAAGTCAATGATTGTAGGACATCCTTTCTGAAACAGAGATGCATCGTTTAAATGCTCTGATGACATCTGCTTCTGAGCACCAGTTTAGGTGTGCATCTGTAAAGCTCAGTATCCCAGGCTGACAACCGGAGAGAGGGAAGGAAACCCTGAAGCATCGCTCTGCTACACAGTGAGGGGGAGCACACCTCGGGCAAGAACCTGTTTTCCCTCCCACTCCACTAGCTTTTATAGGGGAGTCTAAATATCTTTGAAACACGTCTTGCTCTCTTTACAGTATGAAGTGTGGCTTTCTGTAAATTCTGCTTTGCAGAGACACTGAGAAGATGGCTATCTCTCCAGCTTTGGTTTTGCATGGCTTGAAAGTTCACCAGCAAAATTTGTCCAGGAGAATGTGATTTCAATCCTGTTTAGAACCAAAACAACCACTGTTATTATCATAAACACACAAAAACTATGACACAGCTGACAAGAAATGAGAGTGCTCTCAGCATGCTCAGTGAGGCATCGTCCTTGTTCATTGGGCGTGTTCACCTACTCATGCACAAAATCCACTCTCCTACTCATGTGTCTTAGTGGACATCGTCCTTCATGCGTATTCATCCTCAGTGTGAGCTGTTGTCGTTCTGTGATACCAATTTCAAATTGATTAAGAAGAGTACGCGTATCAGTACTTAGTGAGCTGTATAGGTACATGGTAAATGTTAAGGAAGTTGATGCTCTTGCAGGCAGGAAGGGGAAAATTGCAGCCTTGTTGACAGTTCTGAAAGGAGAGGGGGAAGAATCCAAACTGGTTGGTGATTTTCCTCTTTCTTTCAGAAAAGACATTCTGCCTTGTGCCTTTGGAGCCATGAAAAGAAGTAGGACCAAAAGATCTCTTCAAAATGATTTAGATATTAACTACTCAGGAGATTCACCAACCTTACCATTTCTAGGGAACTGATGGGAAAAAAAATGAAATGACCTGAATGGAAAGGAAATGTTGCAAAACTCTTAGTGTATTCTTCATGCCCACCATCTGTTTTCCTGTAGTTCTCCTTGGGCCTGACTCGTCTCCTTCTGGACTCACAGAACAATTCCCTCCCTAGATTAGCTGGAAGCTCATCTGGTCATTTACTTTTTATCCAGAATCTCTGTGAAATTTATGTATGATTTTGTGAGTTAGTGTGAAAGTAAACAATTCTTGTGCAGAGAACAGATACTGAAAAGCTGTACTGTTTCCAAGTAAAAATTGTTCTGTAGTGGATACACGACCTATAAAACTTGCAGAAATACATAAGAGAAATGTGGGATCCTTCACTTTGGGGTGAATTTCACATGTAAGACCTTAGCTATATCATGATCAGACTATGAAACCACCTATTGTATACATCTTGCACTGAAAACAAATGGTAGAACTTCATTGAAATAATCATAAAACTATTTTTCCTATACTAACTACAGCTGTGGGGCATGTTTCTATGGAAACAGTTTTCCTTATGTGCTTCTCTATAGCTAAAGGTCTCAAATGGACCTTCTGTCTACTCATTGCCTGTATAAACTGCAGATTCTGTACAATAATCTCTAACACAGATCAGCTGAATCTCCTGATATGTGTCAGAAAACATTATCAGGAGGCAAACACCAGTTATTGCAGGTTCCCATAAATTTATAGATAATCAGGTCCTTAGTGGCAAGTTGGCATCTTAAGTGTAAGGACTGTATTGAGGAGTTTTGATTAGAGGTCATTGTCCTATCCAAAGCTGTAAAACACAGCAGTGAATTCTTTGGCTTCACCTTTGCTGCACAAAGATTTATGTTGCTTTGATTTGAATAATTTATGCTGTCTACTGCATTCTACGTGCCAGGCGCTAAAACAAATTTATTCTTTGTTGACATAAGTAAAACACTTGCAAAATTGCTGATTAAATGAACCGTGCACCTTTAATATTTTTCTTATTGTAAATGATCACCATAAAAAAAGAAGGCAGAGCTGATATTCATTCGGGGATACCTGACAGTACAAGCTAGTTGGTAGATAAAGGTATGTAGTTAGTGAAACGGCTGCTATTTAAGCATACAAGATAAATTGCCTACCCTTTTAGAGACCCTCAAATTATAAAGCTAACAGTCCGCCCTGTGCAAGCTGCCTTTATATTATTCATGCTCAGAGACACTTAAATGTAAAGGTATATAAACGTAGTAGTTTTTTTATATGTACTATGTACACATAGCATTCTGTGTATGAATAATGCAGCAGCTGTTAGTGGTATAAAGGCTGTGATACATACGTGAGTGGGTCTGATTCAGTCCCATAGAAGACAGCGGGCACATTTACATTTATTACAATAACTGAAAGAGTTTGTTTCCAAACTGTAGGATGTTGTCTTTGGAAGAACTTGGAACAAGCACATGGTTACTAGGATAAAAATTGAGTTATAACGACACCAAATAAATTATTTGAAGACGACAGGCAATAACTGTTAAGTCCTCGGTATCTCATCGGAGGGTAAGATCCATCTTATTCTGTGGTAGAATTAAATGGAGCTCTGAGAGATGTTTAGGGTCCTTCTAGAGCCTACAAAGAAGCACCTCCAGGAGGCAAGCCATGTCTCTGGCATAACGTGAGATGAGATGAACAAAGTAAATTAAATGCTATGAATTCCACGGCAGGGATGCTGACCTCTTGGGGGAATGCAGGAGAGTGAGTCCACATCATCAGCTCTGACTGGGCCATCAGTTGTGTTGTTGTTTTACTCCCAGCACTTCACTCAGTAGTGGCAAAAAATAAAAAGGCAGATGAGTCTGATAGTCTGTGTAATGATTTCCTCTTCCTGGCAACAATCAGAGAAGCTTGGACTTCAACAGGAGACTTTCATAGTGAGGGCACATCATGACACCGAAACACTTTGATTCTTTGCTTAGTTTGTTATTATCTATCTGGCCTTATATGGCTTGGATTTTACATATAGGGATAAGTGTACATATTTGAGTGACTTTGGTGAGTTAGCCTGCCTGGGTGTGTACAATGAACTCGAGTAGCGAGTAGTGGAAGGAAGTGAGCAAAGAAAAAACACCCTGAATGCTCAGACTCAGCTCATGTCACATTCTGAAGATATTTGGCAGTTAAAGGCAACGTCCTGGTTTTATATTATAGGGAAACAGTGTGTGAAGTCCCTGGGCACAGTCCCTGTTGCTGTCATTTATCAGCCAGGTGTTCCAAAGAAAATTTCACACTACAAAAATGTCTAGATATTTCATGAACTCAGCAGTATTTTGGCCGTTTATACCAGAGTGGCATGTATCCAGAATAACTATTTTTGGAGGGTCAGCCTATGACATCCTAAAGGAACTTGCGTTTGGAGTAATTCCATTTAGCCCCATGGAGTTCCATTAGATTGTTATCTGGAGTCATAGAAGAGGCTTTCTGCTAGTTTATTTGTCACACTGCTGTTACATAAATTTAAATACATTGTGTTTGCTATTGTTTGAGTAGCTAGGACTTTTATTTCTGTCAGATGAGCAGTTTTAAATGTATGGAGCCCTGAAACCTTTTTAAAAACACACTCCGCATAGAGTAACGATGTGTAGTAAATAACAGGCAGGAGACCTGAATGATATGGGACCAGATAAGGGGACAATTGTGGAGAAGGCAAAGATGAACAGGACTTGGATTTTGGTCAGAAGGACTGAAGAAACTTATATAAATAAGCAATTAAAAAAATATCTGCCTTGCCTTCTCTATTTGTGCTTTTGAATCCCTATAAGTCACTTATCAAGAAGTTAATGAAGCTTTACACCAGCCATCTGAGAATACCTCAGCCCATGGAAATGTCTCAGAATCAAGTTGCAGGTTGGCTTTATTGAAATTTTAAATAGCCATCTCTTTTAAAAAATTGAGGATTACTTACTGATGAGATACAAGTACAAAAGCATTACTGTCATTAAAAATATAAGTACTTATCTCATTTTCAAGTCTCATTTGTTTCACTTTCAGGTTCAGTTGTTCAATATGCTTATCTCTAGACAGCTTCCAGTAACTTGTGCAAAAGATAATTATTAAGGACATATAGCCTAACACTAAATACTAAATGCTAAAACATTTGCTATCCTGCATTTTTAGCAATATGTTTCTTTCCTTTTTTTGCTATTTTTGTTAACATATCTTTATATAACCAAGTATACCAAAGCTGCATCTCAGGCCCATGCACCTGCTTGAGCTTAGTTCCCTTCTCCCAGTAGTCTAAATAAATCTCTGTTAAGGTCAAACATGAAGGAAATGAATAAGCAAGGCAAAAAAAAAAACGCATTTCAGAGAAGGCGTGCTATTCCCTTGCTATTCCCTTGTCTCTCTGAGAGGGAGCAGAGCATCGGGAGCCAGCCACACCTCTGCTCTGTAGCCTTCCGTGCCCTTGATGTTGGCCAATTTTGCAAGTAAAAAGCAGGTTGAAGATACCGAGGGCTCAATTTCAGCCCGGGAAAGCTCATGTGCCTGCATCCACGCTGATGGTCTGAGGTCTGCTCTGCTGTTGATTCTCTTCTAGTTCCCATTGCCCCTAACATCAATATTTTACTGGGCAGTCACATATCGGCATTCTCCACTCCAGGAAAGAATGGCTTTTCTTGTCTTCATCATTTGTAAATGCTCCTTTTCACCATGGCAGATCACTGTTCGTTTTAGCTATCAACACCCGTATCTCAACTTAACCTTTGAATTATGTAAGAGTTGTAAGGACTACCTATCATCATGCTATCTTGCATACTTCCTTCACTAGTTTCTGTGGGATGGAGCACTCTGAAGAAACTCCCTTTTAAAACCTCGGTCACGAATTTGGGTCAATTTGTACCCCTTGCCGTTAATTAATGTAGTATGCCATTGCAACCTTGCAGCAGCAGTGTGGTAGAGCTCAGTGTGACGCTTTAGAGGGCAGGCAGGTGATGTTGTTTTGAAATGGACCTGGTTGTGCTGCCCACTCTCATACCTGTGTGCTCCCTGGCAGTCAGGTGTGCACCCACGAGGGCTGCAGGGACTCTTACAGGCTGACACAAGGATTACAGTCTTTCCTTCTATTTCACAGGTGGGGTCATGAGGTCTCTGTCCCTGTCCGTTTATCTGGATGCCCTTCAGCTCCAGTCCCCTGCTGGGTATAGGTACTCACTTGTTTCAGGTTCTCACTTGTTTTCCAGATCAGGGTGTCTCGAGAAGCTGCCTGTAGATCTGGTGTGATCTCATTGAGCTGCTTATCTAGGTGCCCAAGACATATATATATCCTTCTACTTTTTTCTCTTGTGTGATGCTTCCACACCCAAACATTCCCTTTCACTCTCCATTAGCACTCACCTTTACACTCCTCATACAGATTTCTGTATGTTCACCATGATAAATAACTATAGGTGACCTTGGTTATCCAGGAGGGATTTTAACAGTTCTTTGGAGCTCTGTTCCTTCTTTGATCTTTTTAGTTGAGCTCTGAGCTTTGGATCACCTTGACAGACATTTCTGCTCAGTTGTGGTGGGAACAATTATCTGCATCTCAGTGAATCTGCTGCACTCATTGGTTTGTTCCTCTGCACCCATCCTGACTGCTTAAGGCTTTTGGGTGTGAGGTTGAAGGTCTATCAGTATCATGACTGGCAAATCTATCAGCTTATTTTCACTTGTTTCCACTCAGATTGCATGTCCTGATCATCTCTCCTCTCTGCACAAAGGAAGACCTGAATGTATTTGCTGTCAGTGGAAGAGCTCTACATGTGTTTGGCCTAGAAGATTTGCTTGCAATATGCTTTATCTATTCTGCTGTTCCACAGCCTTGAGCCTAGCAGAGAAAGAACTAACCACCACATTGCCTTTAGTATAACATTGACAAGGAGTATGTAGAACTAATGTATTGTTATTAGAAGGCCTGTAAGTCAGCTGTTCTCATGCTGCCTGGCATCTCTTGACGGGGTTTGATTTACACCCATTCACATTTTCTACAGCTCAGAGTTGCAATGCACCTTGCTTTGGGCTAGAGGAACTTTGTTCCTGACCTGCATTACCCATGAATTTTATATTCTGGAAAACGTAAAATTCATACTTTCAAACTCTGCACTGTTACCAGATGCCTTATTTGCCTGTATCACTAGATATCATTGATCTTTGGAGTCACTGAAAGCCATGACAAGTGAAGGTGCAGAGAGCACAATGCCTGGACGAACAAGGATATTCTTACAGTTTTCTAAGAGGTAACAGGCTTACCTCAAATCCGGTTTAGTTGGTTCCCAGAGAATGCATGGCTACTCTGGATTGCACGTGTTGTGCCAGCTTTGGGAGTTGTCACTGGATCTGGTTCCCCAACATGTTTCCAGTTGGGATAGAGGGGCTGAGGCGAGTGCAGCCTCACGGGACACACAGGCAGCTATGAAGGATCTCAATCAATGGGTCTGAATGATTTTCCCCCTGAGTATGAGGTGTTGATTTCCCTCCAAGGTCTCTCTTGGGGATGGAACCCAGAGCAACCCACTGCTCTGGGTTTGATGCACGGCTGGTGTTGCTACTTGTGAAATCTTAAGGGTTTTTAAGCCTGCATGTGGATCAGAAGCAGGGCTAGCTGTGCCTTGTGATTTGGGAGATTTTAGGATAATTCAGGTTGGAAAGGATCTGAGTAGGTCACCTAGCCTGGCTCTAAGCAGGGTCAGCTCCATAAATGACTTGTTTGCATTTACAGCTGTATACATCATGTAAGCCTTTCTTTTGAAGAAGGTGATTTTGTAGATTTTATACTTGTTTTCCTGTTGAATGTTGATTTTTTTTCCCCTTGTAAAATACACTAAATTCAATAATAAAGGTAGATGTAGACTAAGGAGTCTGTATAAGGAGTTATTTGTAAAAATATAATTTTAACAAACTGAAAATGTATTACTAAAATCCTATAAATAGTTTTACTAGGAAAACAAATTTCAGAACTGTCGATAATCATTTTGGAAAGTCGACAGATTGTCGTTTTTCATGTTGAAAGTGGTTCCCAGTAGCAGATCTAATTCGGATATCTTTTGTTCAGCTTGGCAGGCACAAGAGCCAGATCAGGCTGTCTGGTTTGCATCACATCTAACTTGGAGATAGAAAAAAATGATGGTTGTTGAGCCTTGTTATTGATCATCTCTCTAACAGAAAAATAAAACAGGAGGAATATTAAGAAATATTGTTCTACTGCTCCTGCCAAAAAGCTTTCTTAAATTGGAATTTAGGAATAGCAAATATACTAATATTTTTTCTCCCACTGGCCTGTTTTGTTTTAAAGATCACCTTAGAAGTCATAGAAATTGAAAGCTTGCATAATTTACATTTGACATTTTGTAGTCTATCAACTGCATGAAGACTATACATCTGAATATGAAAGATATTGAGGCATGGGAAGGTTGCTTGGTAATGCACAAATAGAGCACAAAGAAAGTTTTCCTTTTTCTTGTTCACATTATGATTCTCTGAAGGAGAGTATTATTTTATATCTCCTCCCCCAAGCATGAAGCCTGTGTCCACAGAGCTTTAATATTTGTCATGGGAAAACAAACACAGAAAAACAACCTAGTTTGAAGAAAAACTTAGAAAGCAAAGGACAAAAACACAACCATCTTTAGTGGTTGTTACTCGTAAGTTATTTTTAAAATTAATTGCATCTGTGTGCTTCTGGAAAAGCAATCACATGAGCTATTACGTAAAAATTTAAATAAGGAAAATTATTCAGAGAGCTCCAATACATTTTACTCGTGTATTTGTGAAAGATGGAAATTATACAGCCTCAAATATTATGTATGCATTAAACTGTCCAAGCTATGCATATAGTAGTCCTTGATACTTACACCCCGTGCGTCACGACACATCAGTACGTGGAGGGAAGGCAAGCCCGAGCGGAGCCGCCGGCCTGCGCGCTCGGCAGTCGCGGCGTACCCGGGATCTGGTATTTTGTATGAGTGGGAGAGGAGGAAAGCTCCGGCAGAGCAGCAATAAAACGCTGGTGAGGGTAACTTTTTAAACTGTTCCAGCTAGGTCTGCCAGGTTTAATTTGATCGTACCCCTCTTGGTGTAATGCAAAAAAATATATGTAATTGTAATTACTTAAACCTACCCTCTCACATGCACTCCCTAATTTGAGGTGCCTCACCTTTTTGTGAGTTATGGGATATGCGAAACAGGATTTTTTGAAGAGCACAGTGCTTGACAGCTTATAAGGATTGAAGACTACAGGAACAGACTGCGCACACCACAATTTAAAATCTGGGCATGTTGTCTCAAATTAGGCACTTGGGAGCTGAAGCATGTGAAGTAACTGGCCACTTTTAAAGCCTGGGCTCTGCTCGTCCCCATGTGCACGGCCGTAATGCAGACAGGAGGGCTCCATCCTGCTGGCACTCACCTGCAAAGCCAAGTCCCTCTCGCTTTGCTGGACATGGAAGAGAAACCCCTGAGGGGTCTGGAGCCTGGGCATGAGGGGAAAAAATATCCTGCATCTTTGCTCTAAGGCTAAAATGTGTCACTGGTGCTCCTACGGTATGTAAAGAAGGAAAGGGGTGATTCATCACCCAGCAATAAATGTCCCCTCTTGTCCTGCTACATCCAAATCCGCCCTTTCCATGAGACATCCCTTGAAAAATCATAGGAACCACTTGTCTGTTCAGTGCCTCACTCTGCACGTTTAGGGGGTTTGGGAAGGAGGGCTCGTAGTTCAGAGCAATCTGGTAATCAGACAGGCCAGGAGGGATCAGACAGGCCAGCTTGTTAGACAGCAGTTGATGTAACCACTGATTTATTTGGGAGAAGTCAGGCCTTGCTCAGTACGGGACTGTGAGGGTCCTTCCCTTCATTTGGCTCTTAAGATCTGGTGAACGCTGAGGCCGCAGGAAGAAAAAGAAGAGAGAATCTGTTAAATTTACTAGTTGTGTTATGGAAAATGCCTATGGGTCCCAGAGAACAAGAAATTGCCAAGCAGTAGACCCAAAACCAGAAGCAATCTGCTGTGCTTTGTATTCTGTGTAGACAAGGCAAATGGATGAAGAGAAGGCAAAAATGCTCTGTTGTGGCTCCCATTGGTAACTGAGGCAGAGAAAGATTAAAAAGTTACTTACCCAAAAGTACATGGGAAAAGGCGTCAGAGCCAGAGATCTCATTCATATCACAAACCCCTGGTCCTCCTGGACTTCCACAGGATAAGCACAGAAGCCTCTTCTGCACCCGGACTCCTTTACTTCCAGCTCTCCCATGCCTGGCCTGGCCTGGCCTTCCTTCTCTCACCAGGACTTTGGTGTCACTGCAGATCCGGCCTCGCCTTTCTTCCTTCTTTGACAGAGCTCCCACACGAAGCTGTATGTTACGCTCGATACCGCACCTTAGATCAAAGTGTGTTGTCTCTCAAAGACGAACGGTTGAACTTCAGGCGGGCTAAACTGACCCCGTTCCTTCCCTGGTCTGACCCACCCCGAATACTTAATATTGAGTCACAGGAAGGACAGTGATTGCTTGAAGGAAGGCCGTGGTGACCTCTGCTAATGCCAACAAGTTCCACTCCCTGTGAACGTAGCAAGGATTCATTAGCACAAGGAGGAACTAAAAATATATAGAATGAAGAAAATTAGGCAAATTAAAGATGCACTCAGTTTTGCCTCCTCTAAGAGGGATTCCCAGAGGAGCGCAGGCAGTTTAGCTAGTTTAAGAAAGCCGCGGTGTCTCGAGGCGGTGTGCTTAGCTGCTCCCTTCCTCCTGGCACGTCTAGCACCCGGCCTCTCGCCTCTCGCTGCCTTTCCCTGCTGGAGCCCTGGTGCCGGCTCTTCAATGGGTCCCGGGGCTCTGCCCCGGCTCGGGGCTCGCCTCGGCCACCCCACACCACGGCCAGCACTGCCCCGGCTCCGCAGAGGCGCTCGGGCTCTCCGAAGCCTCTCGTATCCCTCCGGCTGCTCCTTGGTGCGGGAGGCAGCTCCGTCCCGCCATCACAGCTTGCCAGCACCTCCTCGGAGGCGGCCCGCGCCGCCCAGCTCGTCTCCTAAGGACCATCTCCCAACCAACGGCGCGGAGCTGGTGGCAGCTCGCGCTTCCAAGCGGGTCGGCACGCGGAGGTGTCAGGGCCCCAGCGCAGCCGGAGGAGGCCCGGGAGGAGCTAACGAGCACCCGCGGGGCTGCGGGTCCCGCCGGCCTCCCGCTCGCTGCAGCTGCTCGCGCCGGCCGGAGGAGCTCCGGGGAGCGACGGGCAGACGGTTTTCAAGCAAAACCAGAAACCCAGCGGCCTTGTGTGGGCATTTGCCTGTATGGACCTAGGGCGAGCTGTGCCAAGGCGAGCGGCCCTGTGGGGAGCGCCGGCTGCGGCTGGGTGAGCTACAGCCTAAGCCAGGCTGATTTAGCAGCGTCTAGGGCAGAATTTCCCTCTTTAATGGACAGAAATATAACGTTTCTCTCTGATAGTGGTTCCTCCTCCTGACCGAAAGATGACATTGTGCTGTGCCATTAAACCCTTTCCCTCTGGCAGCCTTTCCTTAGCATTGCATGAAGATCCAGGGCAGCAGAGGGGCCTGCAAACTCAGTGCCAGGACTTAATTTTCTTGGCACTGGTGGCCAGGGGACCCAGCTATTTGTGAAGGCCACCTCCTTACCAGGCACAGCGGTGCCCCGGGGAATGAACTGGAGCAAATGACCAGCAGGACCAAGGGAAAGCAGAACCGAGGAGCCGTAAGCTGCTCCTGCCCAAAGTCAGCGAAGGGAACCGCAGAAATGGCAGCAAAGCACGCGGTAGTTTTAGCTCTCCCCACGTCTCTTAGTCAAGTCTGGTTTTCGAGCACTTCTAAATCCAGTTCATCTGCAGAGAGCCTGCAAGCTTGCGGGTAGTTGGGAGATCTTCCTCGCGTCGGCCTGGCTCTCTCTGATATGCTCTGCAAGTCAGAGAATTTAGTTCACTTGGAATGGGGTCATGTTAAGAAACAAACTGACAGTCCTGCAATAGCCTCTGTCTTTGCAAGGGGAAGAAAAGAGAACAACGGCTCCTTCAAATGCTGTTTGGGGAGGAGCAGCGCGAGCCCCTTTCGGTGCCAGTGGAGAGACCCACCACGAGTGCTAGGTGGGACCGGGGCTGCGTCCTGCCACATCTGCAGGCAGCTCCTGGCACTCAGGGAAGCCGAGGGTGAAGCACGAGCACGATGTATGGGAAAACCATAAGGATGGGATATTCCAGCCTGAGTAAGGAAACACAAGGGAAATTATGAGTGTGATGCCTGTATCTGAGAGAGATTTAGATATGGAAATCGAGGGCAGAGCTTATTAAAGATGTTTGTCCTATCTCTTATCCCGCTGCCTTTACTCTGCCAAGCCGCGTGTTCCTGGCGGCTCCGGCTCTTCCTGCCTGGTGCTGGACGGGGGGCCATGTCACAGCGAGGGCAGCCCCGCAAAGCAGCACAAGAGCCCCTCGCTGCAGGGCCGTGGGGCTCTGGGGAAAGCTCGGTGTGGAGGGCAGATGTCCCTGACAAGGGGGCAGAGAGCGAGTACTCTTGGGGAACAGGGGGAGCGGGCTCCTACAGGGCCTCTCCTGGCACCACTTGGGCAGCCACTTTGTTCCCCACCGACCCATTGCAGCCTCACTGGGGAAGGGGCTTCAAAGCGCGTCGGGCGCCCGTGGTGCAACCTTGCGGCACCACTTCGTTTGCCGCGACCCGGAGCTACTGTTGCCTGGCTTCCCACCTCCCCTCGTCTCACCTACAATAATCCCTATCATAAGCACCTTGGCAGAGCCCCCCTCTGCACGTAACGTGGGGGAAGCCTCGCCGGCCGCCGGCGGCAGAATGTCCCCGTTGTGGCCCCGTGCAGGCGCTGTATATAATCTTTCTCTGCCAATATATGTCTTCACAAGCTGCCCCCGCTCCCTCCCGAAAATAAAACGACTATTCTTTTTCTGTTTTAAGTAGATTTCGTGCAATAAAAAACATTTTATTGCTTCCAGTAATTGGTATTTAATTTGCAGGCCTTTACAACTTGCAAAGAGCAGACTGCTTGAGCCGGAGAGCTGGTATGTGTGTGCACTTTGTGGATTTTATTCCACTGGCACTTGCTTAGTTGACTGGTGTAAAATGATACAATTATGGTTTTGCAATCAGAAAGGCTGCAGATAAAGACCCAGGGAGACGTTATGGGGTCCTGGGTCCAATTTGGAGCAGCAGGCAAGACAATATAATTTTAGGGGGCGCTGCCAGCCTCAGACATCAAAACTTGACTCCTGTTAAGTGTTTTCCATTTTACGGTGAAAATATCAAAGGCTGTTATTTAAACCGGGAGACTCTTAAAGCTGATTTTCTTGCTCTCCCCCGCAACACACACACGCACAACCCGCCCGTTATTTTGTTAACTGCCCTTATAAACGCGAGGTGAGGTAACGGGTGAAACGCTCGCCCCGGTGAAGCCCCTCGCGGCCTTTTGTCCCTCCGCCGTAAAATCCCGGGCGGGACGAGCTGGGCCGGGCCAGGCCGGCGTCTTCTGCCCCTCGACGGTGGCGTCTGGGCTGCGCGGGCTCAGCCGCTGCCCCGGGCGCGCAGCGAGGGCCCGCACGGAGCCCCCCGGGGAATCCCGCGCGGCCGGGGCCGGGGGGGACGCGCACACACGCCGTGCCCGCCCCCGCACAGCCCCATGGAGGGCCCCGCTCCGCAGCGTGTCCCCACGCCGCCGCCCCCCGCCGGCCCGTGGGGATTTCGGGGGCCGTGAAGGACCTCGGAAAGCCCCTTTCGAGGCGCCAGGAAGCGGCTCGAGGGGCAGAGCGGGGCGGCCGCGGGGCCCACGCGCGAGGCCGGTGCAGCCCGCGCCGGCTGTGCGTGTGTGTTGTGTGTGTGGTGTGTGTTATGTGTGTGTGTGTGTATGTGTGTTATGTGTGTGTGTGTTTTGTGTGTGTTACATGCGTGTGCGCGCACAACGACCGAGCTACAGCCGCGGTGCCCCCTCGCGCGGGTACCCCCGTGGGTAACGTCATGGGCGGGAGGCTGCGCCGGGGCTGCCTCTCGCGAGTGCGGCCCGAGTGAAAACACGGTAAAAAACACGGGAAAAGCCGCGGGCTCCCGCTCACCAGGAGCCCGCGCGCGGCCCCTGCCCTCGAGCCGGTGTCTCCTCTAAGTTTGCTCGGACGGTTCCGCGATTTCACTGTAGCGCGGGGTGAGGGGGGTACAGATAACAGTGGTGCTCGGCGGAATAAATAAGTAAATGCCTAAACAGCCTTCTGCAGGAAAGAAGTTAATATACTCAATTATTTTCTGGGGGGGAAAAAAAAAAAGATCATAACATCTGGAAATTGATATCAAATGGTGTACAATCCCTGGGAGACGATAAACTTCCACTGTATAATATTTCCACTAGAAATCTTAATAATCCCATAAATCTTCCCTGTGAATTGGGAAAATGTAACAGTTCATTGAAATACTCATTGGGAAATAATTGAAAAAAATGTAATAGTTCACTCAAATATTCGTGCGTCTTTTTTTCTTTTTTTTTCCCCCCTTCGTCTTTCTCTGGTACTGTTGCTAACTCCGTGCATGTGTGTAAATATTCCTACTCCGTTTTAAAGACATACACAGAATATTCCCTTGAGCGCTGCATACCATAAAAGAAAAATATGCCCTTTTGACTTATTAATCATTATCACAGAGTTCCAAATCGCAGCGTCCCCGGCACGCTGCAGGAGCGGCTCTCCGGGTGCATTTCGCGCGGCTGCGTCGCCGCAAACTTCTCAGCTCGGAAGTTTTTGTTTGTTTGTTTGTTTGGGGGGGTTTTCTCCCTTTTTTTTGCGTTATTTCGGTGCGTGTTTGCGAGACTCCGCTCGAGCCGCGCGGGCGACGGGCGCGGCGGGGCCGCTCGCCCCTCTGCTCGCCCCCCGCACGGCGCTCCTGTCACACAAAGGCTGCGCCACGCGGAGGCTTTTCCTCGGGAGAAGTAAAAGCAGCGGCGGATCTGAGCGCCTCTCGGCACCTTGTAATGAACCCCGGAGTGATTAACGCGGCCTTTCCAAACAGCAGGAGCCGGAGCGGAGCGGGCGCTTTCCACGGGCGCGCGTGTCCCCCTGCACGCGGGAGGGGAGAGCGCTGCCGTCCTTCCCCGCTAGATTAATGTTATCCTTTCGGGCTTGTTTCTAAGAAGTCGGGATAAAGACGGCGGAGCCCTTAGCGCTCCTGTCACACTCTATTAATTACCGGGGCCGCCGCTGTCCGGAGCGCTTCGCGGCGCGTCCGTCAGGGGTGATGCCCGCGCAGGACCGCGCGCCCGGGAAGCAGCCGGGGCTTGCTCCGAGCCGGAGCCGCTCCGGCCGGCGCTCCTTGTCTGCCTTCGCATCCCGAGCGGTTTCCCTCCTTCCCTCCCCCCCACCCCCGGCTTTAAAATGGTTTTCTAAAAATAAAGCGCAACGTAAATGTTTTAAGATTAGATTTGCGGGGAAACAGTTTAATTTTCACCATATGTGGCCAGAGTTGGTTTTAGATTAAAAAAAAAATCCACTGAAGCCACTGAAAAAAAAAAAAAAAAAGCACTAATATAAAAACGTACTCTTCCCAATGCGTTTCCCTCCTGTGGGCCTTTTTACGGCCCCCAAATAAATCTTTAAGGTTGCAAGGGAAAAAAAAAAAGAAAAAAAAAAGAAAGAAAAAAAAAGAAAGAAAAAAAAAAACCCCGATGACGGAAAAGCAACTCCTGCCATGATAATGTCCTTTATTAATATTATAGCTGTGTAGTGTGCTGGATGGATCAATCATATCCATTCACAATCAGGATTAAGAGAGCCTATTTTAATGAAAATCTATTAGTCTCTCATTTGAGACACGAGATGTTGCTTAAATCAATAAACAGCATAAAAGAGAATACGACGCAGGTTTCTAAATTAAAAAAAAAAATCGCATCTATGAAATGTGTTAAGACGTCTGTAAAATCCTGAAACCCTCGATCGATACTTATAAATATTTAATGATTTTTTTTAACACAAATTGAAAACCATTAACACTGCATCCATTCTTATTATTAAAACAAATTGTCCTTGGAATTATGTGCTGTGGAAATGGAGCCAGATTGAAAGGGCATCCTCTGAAATATGTTTACCCGCTTTCATGTAAACCAATAAAAATCTGCAGGACTCTGTAGCAGGAGCAGGAAGGTTTGATGTACAATGTCCATGATTAGAGTCTCTGAATTAATCACGGAGTGGAGAGAGGGGGAGGCAGAGGGAAGGAGAGAGGGGGGAGAGGGAGAACTCGGTTATCTACTCAAAAAAATCTTGCTCCTGGGTCGGTGCTTATTAAAGCGAGGGTTTAAACTTTTATTTATTTTTCTTTTTTCTTTTTTTCCCTGTTTGCCGATTTGCCCCGTGTGGGCCAAAACAAGCAACGGGGGCGTACGGAGGGGGAGGGGATGCCACCCTACGTCACGCGCCCAGTCCAACGCACAAAGGTAAATTCCTCTTATAAATACGAAATCCAGCCCTTTGGAAATGTCCGGTGCTACCGAAATGCCCCGGCGGCCCCAGAGCGACTCCCCCACGCCGAGACGCGCGCGAAGCCCCCGACGGCCGCGGGCTCCTGTTGAGAGCGGAGCGGCAGCAGCCGCCTCCGACCACGCGAGGCGGGATGGGCGCTGAAAACGCGCACGGTCCTAGCGTTCAACACACGCGTGACGCGAGCGCCCGTCCGCGCTCCCTGCCGTGTCCCCTGGCCGCAACGCCCGCCTAAACTTACGGCACCCTCCCGTCTGCTGCCCCCTCCGCGCCCCACGCGCGGCGCGCAGCCCCCACGAGCCCTGCCCGCATAATATAATATAATATAATATAATATAATATAATATAATATAATATAATATAATATAATATAATATAATATAATATAATATAATATAATATAATNATAATATAATATAATATAATATAATATAATATAATATAATATAATATAATATAATATAATATAATATAATATAATATAATATAATATAATATAATCCCGCGCCCTGGAGGTGGGCGCCGGGATTCTACCCTCTGCGGGTGGGCGCTGGCCACGCGCACACCTTTGCGCGTGTGTCCGCACGGGTCGCGCGTGGAGGCAGCCCAGGGGCTTGCATCGCTTTTGCGCGGGATTTTTAAGCCCCTGAGGGCCACTTCGGGGCACGAGAAGAGGGAAAAGAAAGGTGGGGGCCAAAGACCCCCCCTCCTTTTTGCCCAGTTCAAGGAGCTGCTCGGGGTCGCGGTGCCCGCACTCCCCGGGGGGTCCACGACACGCGAGGTCTCGAACACCTCCCGGACAGGTCCCCTTTGCCCTGGGGGGGAGTGGGGGGCCGAACGGCTCCCTCTTCATCCCGTGCGCCCCCCCTGCTCGCAGCCCCCGCCCCACACCGTTGTCTCGAGCGGCAGGAGTCCCGGTTCCCCCTCGGACACGCGGCCACGCGAAGAGCGGCGGGATCAGACGCGCCCCCGCCTTCGCCCAACCCACTCGCGGCGGCGCGAGCCCGTGCGTGGGCGGGAGGGGGCCTCCCCCGCGCCCCCGCCCCGCGGAGAGCTGCGTCTTGAGGAACTTTGGGGGTTTCTTGTTGTCTCCCCCCGCCCTCTTCCCGACACCCTGTCTCACTTTTTGCCACGGGAGCAAATCCGAGGGGACTCCCCCCAGGAGGACACGGTGGCATCGAGTCTCCCACGGGGTCCCGCTCCGCCGCCAGGGGCAGGGAGGGAGAGATGGAGGGAGGGAGGGAGCAGCAGGGACTCCTGCCCGCGGGGATGCGCCCGTCCCGTCGGGGCTGCAGCCCCACGGGTGGCCCGAGAAGCTGAGGGTGATGGGACGGGGAGGGGGAGCGGGGCGGCCCCCCGAGGGAGGAGGGGCAGGCGAAGGGCTCCGGCCGGGGGCTCCACGGGAGAGGGCGCGAAGTGCCGGGACGGCGGCGTGGAGCGGCCGCCAGCGCGGGGCTCCGGAACGGGCACGGGCAGAGCCAGCAGACACCTCGTCTGCTGTGGGAAAGACAATAATAATAATAATTAAATAAATAAATAAATGAGTGGAAGATAGGAGGGACCCGGCGTGGACGGGGCTTGGCGATCTTGGAAAAGTTTCCCCGACGGACTCGCGCCTCCCGCGGCGCCCCCGGCCCGTGCGGGGCTGCGCGGGGCTGCGCGGGGCTGCGCGGCTGTGCGCAGGTGCGAGTGCGCCGCTGTGCGCGGGGCTGCGCGCGTCCTCCGCGCCCGCGCCCAGCAGATGCGCGCGTCGAGCGCTGCGCCACCCGCGCTGGTACCCGAGTAACCGCTGGCTCCCGTTAGTACCCGAGTAAGCACCAGCGCCGCGAGGCGCTAACGCGCAGAGCCCGCGGTAACGGGCGCACGCCGCCCGTCCCCCTGCGTCTCTCTCTCGGCCACACGTTGCTTCCGCGTCCATCCTTTGCCGTTATAATTTATGTGGTGCCGTGTGATATACATTAGAGCCGCGGGTTTGATTGGCGTCTGCGATGACAAGACCTGCGTGTTAAGCTCTGTCAGACGCTTCCTCGGCTCCCGCACTTGCTAAATGAACTCCGGAGGAAGGATGCCACCGAGGCCCGGCCATATAATAAATGTCAGCGATATCCACAGTGCCGAGATCAAATGATCAATCCTTGTCCCCTCGATAATCATTTTACATTCGCACGGGGGGGAGATTGATTTTTTTTTTAAGCGCTTTATTAATTGCTTCCTCGATTATTATTTCCCCCTCCTCCTGCGGAGGTGTTAGCTCGGTGCTGGGGGCACCTTTGGATTAATTAAATATTTTATTTATTTATTTATTTATTTATTTCAGTGTCCCGCTGGTTTGGGGGATGCTCCCCCAGAGCAGCCACTGCGGCCCTTGCTCGGCTACCGGCTCCGGCTCGGGACGAGAAGCAGGGACAAGAAGGACGTAAAAAACCCAAGCGAGCGGCAGGCGAAATCCCGCCGAACGCCAAGCCCTGCTCTGCTGGCGACCGGGGAAAGCGGAT
>PTEX01000025.1:2421658-2528583 GCA_003342815.1 Eudromia elegans | reverse complement strand
TTTTTTTTTTTTGGTGGGAAAGGGAGAGGAAAGATACAAATATTGCCCTTGTCTACCTCTAACAAGATAGCTGTTTGTTGCCTTTGTTATCAAGGCCTGCATTGATGGAAGGCTACCCTCTCAAAAATACCATTATTAAGCCTGCTTTTTTATGTCTGGTTTAGCAATTCATTACTAGTTTTGGCTTTTGCTGATATTTATCAATTTCAAATATTACTGCAGGACAAAAATTCATGCTGTAGGTAAATTTTAGACACTTGTCTTTTTCTTTTTCTTCTTCAAATTTTGATATTTTCTGGCAATCAAGATTTCTGAAGTGTCAAAGATGTGCCATTTCCTTTCTATTTATTGTGTGAGAAGTAGTTCTATTTTGCATTTGCTAGAGCTGGTAAGTGTTATCTGCCTTTTCTACCTCTGTGAAAGCCCAGTAACTTTTTAAAATGAGGCCAAAATGTTAAGATAATATTACATGTTTCTGAAAAATATGGAGAAAAATCCCAAGCAAATAACAATTTCTTACTGAAACAAAGCATTACCTAGAAGGCATAAATGTCATTCACGATGATGTATGAATTTCTAACTAAAATAAGAAATATTCAGAGTGGTTCCAGCACTTTTAACACACAAATAATAAATATTACTATAAAGATGCTCTGTGCTATAACAAGCAATCTGTTATACTGAATTCCTGCAGCTACTGAGGGAGAATTTGATGCTCAGTGCTGAACAGTGGAGGCAGATGCTTTCAGTTGGGTGGACTGCTTGGTATCTGTGCCTATGATCAACTTATAATCTCTTTATGCCCTCTTTTGGGAGCTCAAGAGAGACTAACATGATTTTTTTGTCCTGTTCTGGACTTCCACAAAGGAGTAAATTTCACCTTCAAATATTGAAACTGAGCTCAGTTGAAACTCTGTTTTGGATCTGAACTTCCTCAGTTGTCCTCTGAGTGAAGCTGTCAAACGTTACAGAACTTAACTGCCTTATAGGATGTATATTCAATACTCATCACTCTGTCTGTGGCAGCAACAACTCGAATTACTGTTCTGCTTTTGCTGTTTTACCAGGTACCAAGCCTGCAAAAATTCTCATTAATTTCTCCCAGAAATACTACTAGTCACAGTTTCCTTCTGGTATTCAAAAAGTACCCATGACATGAAAATATTTCCCTGGTAGGGGAAATAAGGCATAAAATAAGTGAAACCTAAAATAAGACTGGTATTGTAGCAAACTTTTTTTTTAAAAAAAAATGAAAAATACTTCAAATTTCTTCTGACTGCTTAGACCTTTCCCTCTTCTGTAGAAAGGAAGCAGGGCAGGAGTTTGTCTGTGTTGAAGGAATTTCCACAGATCAGCCTGGGAAAAAGAGCAGGACATTGCTGTGAATCTGCCCAGGTTCTTCGCGCTGTTCTTGCATTTTGTTCAGCGCAGAATGAAATGAAAAGCTGCGCTGAGTTGAGAGCTGTAGCCAAAACTGGTTCTGCTTTGCGTATTTCCAGAACGGACCAATTGCACCCACAGAGGTATAAAAACTTTGCCTGGGATCTGTTTCAGATGGTGTGTGCAGGTGGCCTCCCATTCTTGTCATCCATACGTTGGGAAGAAACAAGGAGCCCTGCCTAGACTACCGTGTATCGGATTGAATGTTTCTCTAAGGGGAAATTACTGTGACTCCTTTCCCCACCGTGGAGTTCCAGGGACCCATACAAGCTGAGGATCTGGACCAAAGTTTCTGCTTCATCTCTTATTATGTCTGTGGGGTTTTTTTTGCGTTCCCTTAATTACTTTTTTCCTGAGGAGGCTGGAGGCAGAATATAAGATAGTCAAGGTTTTGAGATGTTCTTAAGGCTTACAAGTAGTGCAAAAGGTGAGATTCTTAGGCACACCAACCCTCACTTATTTGCCATCATAATCCAGGCTGATTTTTCCATAATCTGTCATATTTGAGCCTGATACTTCATTTGAAAAGTGTAAGATTTCCAAGCTTGTTGGAACAGCAGGCATTGGGCAGATTTCCCTTGGAGCGGGTCTTCATTTAGCATACGTGGATCACTAATGAATCTTTCTCAAAAGTTTCATCTGGTATTTTGAAAAATGACTTGAATGAATGCCAAATTATTAATGTTTATAAACAAGTCTATATATATTTATAAAAAGGCTTCATGCTTACATGGGCCCTTGTTTTTTTGAAACTGTTGAAAAAGCTTAAGTACTTCATCCATTTTTATAAGAATAGCAAGACAATTCCACAGTTCATTTTTATTAACTTGGAAATGTGTGAAAAAAATTATACTGGACCTTTTTTGCTTTGTAGAGTCATATAGATGTAGTAATATTTTGATTGATATCACAATACTCAACACATATAATGTTTATTTGCAAAGGACTGTATAAATGTTTATTATTTAATCCTCACCTATTATGAAGTAGGTAAGAATTATTATCCTCCCCCTTTTTTTTGTAGAATTTAAGGCATATAAATCAAGCACCAGGTTCCATCTCCTTCAGCCAGCACAGAGCACTAGTATTTTCATTTCTGTGATGTAGTAGCATCCCCCAGATCATAATCTGACACAAACTTTGTTGTGCTAGAAACCCTGTTGAGCTGCAAGCAGCAGAAGCCCTGCTTCAAGAATTTTGAAGTCTGTACCTTACTTTCTCAGAAATCTAAAAAGGAGCAGTGAACATGATTAAGAGTGGCAGAACGTGCCTGTAAGTTATTTCCACAGAACATGAAGTTGTTGCCCAATCCACTGACCCTGCATGTCAGTAGGAGCTGTGTTTATGATGCAGTGGTGCCAAGCTGTGGCAGCGCTAAGAGGAGAACTGAAAATCTGAGTTCCCAACAGCATGTGCAAATTGCAAGAAAAGCCTGATTTCCGGCTTCCTCTACTATAAATTTTTCACGCTGACCAAGTGTGCTGATACATGCTTTATCTTCTCTATCTTTAATGCTATGTTTGCCCATAAAATAATAAAAAAATATGATTTTGAATTGACATAACTTTGACACATCGGGACATGTAGTCCTATGGAAATCCAGATCCCTATGGCAAACTCATGTTGTGATTTTTTTTTTTGGTGATGGAAAATACGCATGTTTTCTGCTCTTTTAGATGTACTAGGCAGAATAAATTGTTTCAGTTTTAAACATATAATTTTCCTTTTTGGGACATTGTTACTTTGGAGATTTTTTTTCCATTTTTTTCCTCTTTCAATTTAGTGGAATTATTTGAAGTACAGGAAAAATAAACTATGCGTCTTCCTTAGAATTAAGTTTATTTTTATAATGCTTATTATCTAATGATCCAGGTGGCATCCTGGTAATTGCTAACGGTACTCAACTCTACAAAGCGTACACGACCAACATCACTGGAATAATTTTTGGTGTTCCTTGTTAATGAGGATGGTTGAAGTGCCCCACTCCTCCTCAGTAAGGAGCCTTAATGACCCTGTTACGCTGTGTTTTTCCCCTAAGGGGGCAGAATTCCTATGGTCAATAGGCATCCAAATGGCCAGGGCTAACGCAGCAGGGCTTCTTATTTAGTGACTCGAAACCCCACTCTGCCTTCAGAAAGATGTGGAAGGGCCAGAGAACGCCTAATATTGTATGGAAACAATAAAAAGAAATTCAGTACAAAGCATACGACCTCTTCTCCATGAGAGAAGAACAGAGTCTTGTGCTTTAAATTTTTTTTTTTTTTTTTTTTTTTTTTTGTATCTCTTTGCATCTCTATCCAAGTTCCATCTTAGAAAGCTGCAACAGGGGTCACATCAATGTAACTCTGTGTCTAATGGATTGGTTATTTTTGCTAGTTGGCCTTTCTAGTTGGGACAGTGAAAGCTGCAGGCTTCAGTGTTTGAGATATTCTTCAAAAGGGGTATGATATCGGATATCTCTTAAGTTTTGTTTGTCTGTTAGACAGATATGATGCTAAAACTTGGTGCCTAATTTCTTAAATCAGCCTAGAATTTTGCTGATTTCCAATAAACACTAAAACTTGACGCAGTCCATACACCTTTACATCGAAAATTGATATTTAACAAAGATTGGTTAAAGAATGTAGAAAATACCAGATTTTGAAGCTGAAGATATTTATTGAAAGACAATACTTTCATGAATCTAGGCTTATGGTATGTATTAATTACAACAAAGACAGGCAAATATCTCTGTTTCTTTGTATAAATGTATGTGGATGTTTTATTTATTTTTTTTAAAATTTCTAAATGTATGTTATTTTAATTATGTTGAGTGTAAATTTGACAATGCTTTGCATTTATTTTTATATTTTTTAAATCTGTTGCTTTTGCAAAATTATGAGAAGCCAGTATGATTTGCAGTACCATTGCTTTTTTTGATTATGTACACATGGTGTGTCTGAGTTTACAGACATTTCAGGGATTGATAAAATGAAAAAAAAGTCTCCCAAACCAATTCATCCTAAAAGTTCGGACCCCTTCATTATTGTGAAAAAGCGAAAACAGCCAGCAAATGACTCTTTTAGTTTTCAGTTATGCCAGCATGCTCCTACATAAATTCACCAGACATGTTGAGTTCCAGTTTCAGAGTGTATTATGTTGAATCACATGATATGAATGTACATCTTGTAAAAGTGAGATATGAATAAACTTATAAATATTTGTAAACCTGTGTTAAAGAATACCCCAAATAACTATTGCCAAAGGGACTGCTGATAGGAGGGAATTTTCCGCTAATAAAACAGAGCTTTTCCTTCTGTATTTAAAACCTTAGTCGCTTTTAACATCTTACTCTCTTCTTGCAAGGAATGAATGCAATGTGTCCTACTCTGTAGTCTTTTCTTTTGTTTTGTAATTTTTTTTTGATTGATATTTTTTTCTTTAGTATCAAGAGAAATAAAGGAGTCTGCATACTGGACCATTCTATGGTCTGTATTTAGTAAACCTAATTTGTTTTATATTCATGTAGATATGGGAGGCATTAGATCAGGCCCTTTTTTGCCAAGGGTTTAGGAGTTTTTCCATGTCCATACTTGCCTGCGCTGGATGTAACTTTTCCTATAGTTTTATTCTATCTAGTAGTAACCTGGCATTCTGATGTTGAAAAGATTACTCCTCAAATCCTCTTGTTATTGTGGATTGTGTTGTTTCATCAACACTGCCAAAACTAACGGGGTCAGCGAAACTCTTTATATTATTAAGTTACAGTCTCTGAGTCAAGTTCTACATTTCAGAACTGGTGATGTGTTAGGCTAGACTTGTCTCATTTTGTCTAACAGGTTACGTTTGAACTTCATCAGCCTTCTATGAGGGCTTGTCCCAGCCTTCCCCAAATTCTGCAAGCATGTCTTTTTATTATTTACTAGAGTTACCTTTTATAACCTTGCATTTTCTGCAAGTACTTGCATCTACTAGAGGTTCTGATCTGGAACATATCTGGAAAGCGACTGGTACAATATTCCCACATAATGATTACTCTTTCTTTCTAAGCCAACACCACAAACTGACATCCTGTTTTTCCTGTTATTAACTATGCAAGAGAAAGGCTATTAGTAGAAAATTAATCCTTCCTTTCCATCTTCTAAATATACGTGGGCAATGAGTAGTACATACTGTAGGAGCACTCAGAAAAATATATAAAACGACAGCAGCACATGCTGAAAGATCAGCTCCACCAGAAGACAGCCTAATAGCAATTCATAAATAAAAATGTTTTTAATGCTATTTTTGCTTATTCACATTCACATTCACTTAAAATCTTGAGAGGAGAGCTATATTCTTCTGGCACTTCAACTGTTAGGAAGTTATTTTTTTTCTCTCTTCATTTTTACAAATAAATATGTTTTCAAGTTATTACTTGTTCTATTGCTTTCTGAAATCATTCATCGTTCTGAGGGAGGTTTTTTTTCTCTCTCTCATGTCTTTGAGGATATATTTCTTCTTCTTTGTATGAGAATTCATTTCCAATTCCAAAAGTTATTCTTTGACCCTAGTGCCATCAGCATTTTTGGCTACTATCTCTAGTTTTCTTTGTAGGATCTGAATTGAATTGGATAAGAATAAATGCAGTAACAAAATAAATGCCTTATAAATTGCCAGTAAAATTGTATTTTCCTTTATTTCTTGAGGATCTTCTCTCTCAGGCTGTTATTTTTTGAGCTGCAAACATCTGAAAAGAAAATTATGAGGAGCTGTGGACACTAGGAAACAGAGCCGAGTATCTGCCAGCATGAGAACATCTGAACCATGGAAATTTCGCCAATATATATGGTTCTTTCCCATACTACTTGCACATCCAAAACTCTAGTTAAATTTGGAGAGAATTCTGGATACTCAAGTATGCAAGAGCAGCCACGGAAAAACAGACCTGCATTCAAGAACCACACGAAATGACGACAGATTGGTCAACAAAACAAAAGGGAATGTACGGAATCTTAATTTTTTTCTCCAAACAAAATACTCAGACTTCATTAACAATATGATTAAAGGTAATGATCTTACTCTTACATTTAATTGCTGGTTTATAAGTCCTACCAAGAGGCTGTAAAAATACAGGATCAGAACACTGGGTCCAAAAAAGGATCTTAATGCCTCACTCTCACTTTTCAAGTGAGACTTGAAAAGAATTTAAGCATTTATTTCCAAAACCCTAAAACAGGACTCTCAGTTGCTTTTCAAACTCTACTGAAGCCTGAAGGCTGGAGCTCCTTCACACATATCACACATTAAAATTCCCCACGAGCCTCATGTTCATCTTTTGGGCCTGCTTGGCACCTGACAGATGTCTGCAGCTGGCAGTCTTGCTCCCGCTGTGGCTTCATTAGGGTACAGAAGTTGTAGTTCTTCTTCTTGCTGAACTTCACGTATTGACAGTGCAGACATCAACATCAGAACTTGTCAGCGGACACAAAAAGACGCTTTTAGGAAGGAGACTTCTGACATCTGGTGAATGTATTGAGGATGCAGCTTAACAAACAATCCCAGGTGTAAACATCTACTCTGTAGATGTCTGTCTGGCCAGACGAGGCCCATAGCAGGCATCTTCCATACATTTCCTTGGTGCATCCTCCTCTCACAAGGCACCTAACTTCATGCAAAGAACAGTAGCTGCCACCACTTTCCTCCATATGAGAAAGCTTCCTTTTACACAGTGACTGGCAGGTCAACTGGCAGGTTCACACAGGACTACTTCTGGCTTTTCTTTATTTCCTTTATGTGAGTGGACGGAATAGTTGAAAAGGCAGTCCTGATGATGGAGAAATACTTCACAAAGCATGCTAGACAGGGATATGTTAGGAACGAGCTAACTGTAGCTGGATTAATTCTGTTAAATAGTAGGGAATTGACTTTTCCATTACAGCTTCAGACCTAATCTGTTTTCCTATTGTGTTTTCTGGTATCATGGTCAACCAAAGTCCATCTTGTTTTTCCACAGGTAATAGGGAAAAAGAATAATCTCACATGTGCTTTACTTTTTTTTTTTCTTCTCTATGTGAGGCTCCAAGCAGTAGTAGGTGAATATTTCCTAAGTCAAACATTCCTAAGTTGAATATTTCCTAAGCTTTGCACAGAAAAATGGATAGATTTCATGAAGTTTTTAATTTAACTCTCTTCCTAGCTGTGAAAAGAACTTTAGGAGGAGTCCTACAGATGTACAAATATATAGAAGTATTAACAAAAATATCCCCCAAAACTTCACAGTTGAAATTGCTATATGCACTACTCAGGGTCTGTAATGAAGCAATGAAGAGGGTTCTGTCTTATATTCTCTCGTACGGTCTTATTACAGGACCTCAGTTGCAGCTGCATGAGATAAACTGTGATTAAGGAATCAGAACTGTGGAGACAATGAAACATATTTTTCTCTAGTATTCCTCACTTTCTTAAGATGCCAACTACATTGTGCATGTAGTAAAGAAGGTAGAAGGCTGCAAAGAGAATAAGACTCACTTTACCATTAATAAAGTCAATGATGTAGGAGAAGATCTATCTTGTTACAGATTTTCAAGCTGATATGTTGAGGGTTGTAGAAAATTTCCAGACACTGAGTATCCGCTTTCTATTTTCTGTGGGTCAAAATCACAAGTCCTGATGTGTGATGTACAGAAATGCTCAGGTTTTGCTGTCATAACTTTAATCAGTAGAAAATACACAGGTTTGCCATTTGGAGGAAGTAGGCAGTATTAGGTAGGGACATAGCTTTGAGTAGTCAACATAAAGTCAATTTACTGCCTTTCATGAGGCAGGTCATCATGTCTTTCTGCTTCACTTTCACAGCCTACAAAATGGGTTTAGTGGCAGTCTGCTACATAGGAGGACAATGGTCATACTACATTTGCAAACATTAGCACAAAATCCATGGGGTAACAACTAACAATATTCAATGCAATGTTCAGATGATGTGCAGTAAAAGAAAAGCATGATGATAAAGAGAAATACTGAGAAGCTACTGCATTCATTGAACACGGTGCACTGAATAAAACTGGGGTCCTGTGGAAAAAAAAGACTTATCATATAATTAAAAAATGTATCATAGTGTGTATACTTGTGGGAAAAGAATTTGATTGCACAGTAAATGTCACTAACGACATTTCTTGACTTTTGAGTGTTTAATGAATTAATGAACATTTATTTTTTCAGCTTTAAGGATTTTTTAAAAGTTCGGTATTTAAGTATGTGATTGCCTAGCTATTCTTTCTCCAATTATTGATAAAATAAGACTATTAGGACTCATTAGGACTGAGATAGTAGTCTCTGCTGAAGTCTGGAGATGACTTGATCCACACGAGAACTTGTATTAATAGAAGAGGAAGACGGCTATTGTGATGTAAGTTTATATAAGGTTTGGAAGAATGAGCCACCTGAACGGCTTTAGAACTTACACACTAGGTGCAGAGAACTCCATTTTATGGATGTTGGAGACATCTGATATGAGAGATGATCAAGGAATGATTTTGCGGCCTCTGAAATTAGAGATTGGAGAGATATATTCTCATTTAATAAAATATTGCAGTATAGTGTGAGTCTCTGCCTAACAGTAAAGGATATGAAATCCTCAGAGATAATAACAGTGGTCATGGGAAAAGAGCTGGCTGAACCTGGGCCAAATGCCACTTTGGATTGGAAAATAATGCCTCTGTAAACATCCCATTTTGTCTTCACCCCCTGTAGAGGTTGTGCACCGTAAGGAGCGTCACTTGTGAGTCAGTGCTGATGGTGGTGCTGGATAAGGAAGTGTTTACAATGTAGAAGGCTCTAACCTGCACACTGAAGCTAAGATAGCTAGAAGCAAAGGACGCATCTGGGAAATGGAGAAGCTAGGCAGATCTGAAATGATTTTCATTAGGAGATGCACAGGCTCTAACCTGACTGTAGCAGGCAGACGGTCTTATCATTGGTTGACAAATGAGGTCTTTTTTCAAGGGCTAACAATTAAATAGTTCTATAGTCTGTATAAATAGTTTTAGAGTCTAGATGATTTATAGTAAACTAAATATAGTTTATAATCTCTATATAAACAGTTTATACCATTTGCCAAGGACTGTGAACCTATGAGATATGGTTATTTGTGGATGAAATTATTTTTTCTGTGTGAGGCGATAGACTAGAATCTACCTCTTTGGAAATAATCAAAACCTGCCTGGATGTGAGCAACGTGCTCACACATGCACATGGATCCAGAGCAAAGTGCTCTAGGTGTCCCTGCTTGAGCAGGAGAGTTGGACTAGATTATCTCTAGAGATCCCTTGCATCCTCAACCTTTTTGTGATTCTGTGATTCTGTGACTTCAGTTCTAGAACAACTGATCAAGGCAAAAGAAGTTTCCAGGAGATGCTATGATTAATATTCATTTATATCCAGGGATGGCTATTGCTTCTCCTGTAGCAACTATCCTGGCTATAAAGAGAAAGTTTTGTTGTTGATAAAAAGTTATAATGATAAAAATGACAAAAAGATAAAAAGAAAATTTCAGTATGGTAGGATGAGATTAGAACCTGATCTCCTGGGAATGTGTAACTCTGGGCCTCCAGTGCTTTTACTTCTGTGTTTGAGACTTGCACTGTTCCAGATTGCAAAGGTTTTCTAGGCTAGTGATGAGCACAGATGTGTTTACTCTTCTGTATTTCAGTGGCTATGGAAAGTCATGAGATTGGGATTGTCATGGACCTTGGATCTCTGTCCAAGGTTTGAACTAGGGTGTTTTGCTCATGGGAAACTTTCTGCTTATGAAAGAAGTAAACATTTATTCATCAATATCTCAGAACTTTGTCTTCTTTCATCCTTTTTTTCTAAAAAAATGACTACTTGGGTTTGGAAACATTAGTGAGAATCTGGGCCTTTGAATGATGTCTAATTTCTTAAGGGAGAGATCAATGTTTTATTCATGGAAAAGCAGAAGAAGGAGATTTCTTTTTTCCATGGATGCTGCCTGCTCTTCATGAGTTAATAATACAATAGAAAATATCATGAGGTCTTGAGTTATTTTGATGAACAAGAGTCTAATAGAAAGGGTGAAGAAAAGAGCTGGTGAGTTCAAGTCTTGTATCTCCTTCAAGTCTCGGCTCCTTACTCATTAAACCCCTTTGAACCAACAACTATCTCAAGAACAGAAAAAAGAGGTTCTCCGACCATTACTTGAAACGTCTGTTCCCAGGCCTTATTCGCTTTACTCTGGGCCCCATGACTTTTGCTGTTGCAGTGAAGGATTACTTTTCCTGGTAAGTGATGGTCTCTCTCTAACTGTTGTTATTCATCTAGAGTCTTAGTTACTTGGTGTTCCTTTATTCCACTATGCGAGTGTTATCTGAATATTTACTCCATTGAGTCTCCTTAATAATAGTCCATAGTGCTCCTTCCATAAACATGCTAAAAACAGATGATGTAAGCTGTCACAAAGTTTTCTGAAATACAATAATAGAGGTCCCTCATTGCCAGACCAATGCTAAATTTTAAAAGAGTATCAGTCATATTGTTATCATGCTGCACAACACAGCCTGGTCACATACCAATCTAGTCTCATCTTCTAACTTCAAGTTTACAGCTTCTAGCTACTTATATCTTCTTGACCCAAGTGACTTCATGTTCTCAAGAAGGAAAAGTAATGATATCTAGGACCTGTAAACTAGAATGCCATAACGTTTCACCAACAGAGCTACATCTCATATTCATTCAGATCCTAGAATATCTTGCTGGGGAGATACGACTCCACCATTCTGTGGTATGTACCGGCAGCTTGTTTTCTGCAGATATTGAACGCATTGATTTCAGTATTAAAAGCCTTGAGCGAATGTTCTGTTTGGAAGCCATATATATTGCCTTTGAAAACTACACAAAGTCTGTGTGCTGCGGGGAAAAAAAAAAGGTTAAAAAAGATTCCCTGATTCATCAGACAGAACTATAATGAAACTATCCACAAAGCCAGGGGATAGTTCTTTTCCAACAGTTCAGAGATTAGAGAGCCAGAACCCAAGAGAGCCAGAACCCAAGACTTATATCTATATTTTGAGGAATCTCCATTTTAGTTAAATCCTTATTCTCTCTTCCTCCATCTTGTTGGTTAAATTCCTCTTCCTCTTCATGTTTTATACATTGATGGAAACTTCAGAAAGGTCACTTCTTTTTTTTAAGGTTGTAAGTGTAGATGGTCTCCTCATAAACTATAGAAGTTACTAAGTTTCAAGCTACTTAACTACCTGCATTTTGAGATAACATGTTTTTTTAATCTTTTATAACTTTATGATTTTCATCATTGATTTGACCTACAATAGATGTGACTGAGAAAAGAGGACAGAGTTTAGCTTTTCATATGTGGACATAGGAATGATAATGAAATAGTGTTTATTTCAGAAACTAATGGTAAATGTGGCAACAGATACATGTTGGTTCATCTAGGAAACATAAATAGTCCTGTTAGAAAGGAACGGGTTACTTCAATTATTATTTTATGCATAGTACAAGCTTTGCAAGTTAAGTTGCTGCCATAGTCCAAATAATGAACACAAAGCTAATTCTGATTGTCAGCAAGATTACTGCTACAATTAAAGTCTTACCAGGTCATTGTTAAAACAATCTGAGAGATATTTCTAAGACCTCCCTAACAAAAATGAAGTTTGACATTTTTAAAGCAGAAATGCATTGCTAACTTTTTCTACATCCATCCATGTTGCTGTTTGATATCTGTGGTGTCTATAATAGATAACAGAGATTTCTAGTTGGATGTCCATGTGCAGAATGGCTTATAGTTGAATATTTATTTAACTAGTACTTAAATGTTCACCTATTTTGTAAACATTTGTGTTAGGGATGTATGGTTTTTATAGGCATGTTAGCAGTTTCTAATTTAGTTTGTTTTTAATGGTTCTGCCATCTCTCCAAAGCCTTAGATATTATCCCAGGCTGCTGTTGTTCTTCTACTATATCTGTCTGAAGCTGTAAGTTTCTTATCCTCTTGCAATATCAACTGCTTCCAAAACTGCAGTAAGAATCACGAGAAAGCACCTTACGTCTTTGTTTATAGTAGTTACAGAGTCCAGGCTGTGTGCTAATGATCTCAGTAGTGACTAATGACTATAGAAATTCTCAGGCAAGAAAATATTGAAAGAGATTAAAGAAGAGAAGCAGGAGAGAAAGTCTTTGAACACTAAATCAGACCACCAGCATTAAAAGCTGACAGCAATGGCATGGCTTTTTCAGGTGAAATTTTCTGCAATCCAGGGAGTCACAACACATGTGCCTATTTTACATTATTTTAAGTATTGCTGATTTTTAAAATAGCAATTAGAAACAATTAGAGACTAAAAGGAAGTATGGGTTCGATGCTATTCCACCATGAAGGGGTTAATTTTATCACTAAAGAAATATGCAAAGAAAAGCATGTGTAAAGTGAGCACAGATCTGGCTCAGATATGCACTTTGGCAGCCATTCCAAAGTTGAAGCCTCGACTGGCTACCTTATTTGAATATGCACATTTTCTAACATTTAACCAAAATTTGCATATGAAATTGGTCTGTCTGGGTCTGGGAAGATTACACTTGAGTTCCTGAGTGGCTATTCTAGAATACTGATCTTATCATCCCTTCTGAAAAATGGAATTCCACTTTATATGCTGGACCTGTTTCATGGTGATCATGGTGGAATGGGGCTTTCAGGATTTACTCCTCTTTATGTAGGTGCTCAGACAGTCTGTAAAGGCCTGAAGTTGCTAGGAATGTGACTTCTCACCTTATGAAGGATTATGCAAAGCTGAACCTTCAAGCACTTTGCCCCCAGTGAGTCCGTTATAATAAAAAGCTTTTTCATTCTGAAGAGAGTCACCACTGTAGTGGAAGAATTTAATATATTCAGCTTTTCTGAAGACGTAATGTCAGCCTCTCTTTCCCTCGAAAAGACTTGAGCTAAATATTAGTTTATGGTTGTGAATATGACATTTTTCTCTGTGATGCCAGTAGGCTAGATGTAGATTCTGTTGACAGAAATTGAATAAAATTTACATGTCTATTTTAAATATACTATCTCAAAAATAAACACGATAGACAAAATTTTCCGTCCTGGCCTACACAGCAACTCTTACCTCCAGTAGTCTGTTCTTCCTACATAAGGGGAACTCCCATTGATGTGTGGATCTGAGAGGAGAATTTTGCCCTAAGGGCTCAATTTTGCTCTGAGATTGACATATGCATATCATCAAAAATAGAATAATCTATGCATTTGAGGAGCTATCAGCAGCTCTTTTGCAATGCTGTTGTTCTTAGAGATTTCTGAAATCCACACAGATGTGTGTTACGCCAAGAATTTTCTTAGGTCTAACGTATTTATGCTAACAATCTCCTCTACCAAATAGATAAGGTACAAACAAAATAGTGTACTAATTTATTTATTTATTGTAAATATTCACCTTATGTCATCTCAGGCAAATTTAATGAGCGGATTTTATTTCTTATTATTTCCTTGAACAGCTATCATTCTAGGGCTTCTTCAGGCATGTATGCGTGAATGTCTGGCTGTATGTGATTTTTCACTCCCTTTGACATTTTCTGAGAAACGTGCATAACAGCATTTGTGACTCTTGGTGGAATCAGTAGGTTACATTATTCATACAAAATTACAGTTTAACTGAGGGTAGAATAGTACTCAGTGTCTTTATGCTCTTTAGTGTTTTTATAAATCCAGATGTGATTATCTAAGGACCAGAAAACATATTCTCCTCCTTCCATAGCAAGCCTCTGCTATCTTTTTCTCTTCTCGCTTTCCTCCAGATCTTCTCGTGCACCTGAATAATATGGCAATTGCCACCAGTGAACACAAGCCTGTATAGAAATGATAATTGCCATCTATTTTCCTCACCATTACTGATCCTGCCCTTCCTTTTCCATTTGTGCTGGTGAAGTGCTGCTCCTCTCAGCTATGATTTGTCTCAGGTAACATTAGACAACAGACAGATATTTAGGCCAACAATAAGGACACATGAAATAGGATATAGGTGCCATGATCTTTGTGGAATGTGACATGTGGACTGGAACTAGGCTAGGTGGATACTAGGTCTGAGGGACAGCCTGAGCTCTTGCTTCCTGACACCTTTTCCAGTTGCACCTGTGCCAACACTCTTGGACCAGTAACACAATGATTCAGCATGTGCCTGTTTCCTTTCGTCCTGTCTCTGGGCATTACTCTTGCTCCACTTACATGATACCACTAGGTATTTATGCACATTGATAAGATATTCCCCGAGCCTTCTCTCCCATGGCTGAACAGTCTCAGCTCTCTCAGCCTCTTCTCCTGTGAGAGATGCCTGAGTTATTTAAGATGCATAAATCATCTTTTAATGATTTAAAATCATTTTAATCATCTTTTTACTGGACTTGCTTGACTAAGTCCTTTCTTGTACTGGGGAATTCGGAAATGGACCCAGCACTCCCTCAGCAATGCTAAACACAGGGGTAGCATCACTTCACTTAGCCAGTTGGCAACGTTCTTCCTAATGCAGCTGAGATACTGCTGGCCTCCTTTGCCACAATGGCACATGGTTGGCCTATGTCCAATTTGTTGTTCACCAGGATCCCTAGGTCTTTCTTCACAAAGGTGGCTTCCAGTTGGTCAGCCCCCAAAACATACCGGTTCATGCAGTTATTCTTCCTTTGGTGCAACGCTTGGCTTTTGTCCTTTGCTGGGCTTCATGAGATCCAGCCCATTGAGGTCCCTCTAGCTGGCAGTGCAATCACACAGTGTAACAGCCACTCCTTCTAGTTTTGTATTATTCAACAACTTTTTGAGGATGCACCTTGCCCCAACCTCCAGGTCATTAATGGAGATGTTAGCTAGTATTGGACACAGTATTGACCCCAGAAGTACTCCATTAGTGACTGACTTCTAGTTGGACTTCAATCCACCTCAGCATACACACAGCATTCAACAAATAGAGCAACATCCTTCAGCAGGAAATATAACTGATTTTACAGTGTGAAATTGAGACAGGGAGATAAAATAATATCCCAAGGGAAGAAGTTCTCCATCTGCTTCAGGCCAATAAGTTTGCTGACAGGCAATATTGAAATACATAAAAGCTATAAAGCAATCTGTAGGGTCTTCAAAATCTGTGACTATTAGAAGTAATTTTTACACATGCCGGTTGCGGGTATTGTTTGTGCCCCAACTGCAGGAACTTCCCATGCTGTAAAGGTAGATAAGTGTCAATGTAGGGAACTCTCTGTTTTTCAAATTCTACACATTAGCCTTTTACATTCAAAGGCATGACGTTTGAAGTTTGAAAAGTTTGAAGGTCATGCACAAGATGTTGACTTTTGGAAATAATAACTCGAGACCAGCAGATCAGAATATGTGTGGCTGAAATACAATTTGATTCCTGAAAATGGCACAAATGCCATGCTCTACTTGCTTATGTAGCAGAGATGCATTAAACTTTCCATGCTAGCAGATGTAATTCACTGAAGGTGGAAATCTCACTTCCTCAAGTCAATGAGGCCAGTAACGAAACTGCCTTCATACTCTTCATGGGCTCGACAAAATATTGATATTAGAAAGAAAAGTCCATTACAAAAATGTTTTATTGAATTTATAGGAATGGACTTAGTATAAAACAAAGAAAAAACATTAAGGCATAAATTCAGAACCTCTGAGGCAACAGAAACTTGTACTCAGAAAATCCATCAGGCTGAGAAAAAACCCTACAGCAAAACAAAGCACAAATTTCAGATTTTTTTCTTATAATTTATGTGATTCAGCTGAGAGCACCTGCAGCAGACACTCCAGAAAACACTTTTCTTTATATCAAACCTTTCTTGCCTTTATTTCTTTCCATATGTCATAAAGCAATACAGACTTTCTCCCCTGGTGACCTGATCCAAATAGCTTCCCCTAGGGGCAGATGAAATCATAGGTGCATCTTGTCTGCCATCATAACACAATCCACTGTACAAGGGAATTGGGAGATGGCACATCGTGGTAGTGTTAGATTTACTGCACAAGGATAGAATGATATAGGCTGATGCTGCCCAGAATTGTTGGGCTGTCTAATCACGTGCTACGTACCCCGTGTGCCTTGAGAAACCCCTGGAGGCTTCTGAGGAGTCCAAGAAGCGAAGGCAGACTCAGAAAAACACCTGTTGCTTACAACCATCTTCATGCTTGAGTACCATTCCCTGTTTGCTTATGAGGAATGAACAAGGCTGAATGAATCATCTTAGGAAGGCTAGTGAGCTGCATATCCCTTTCATAAAAGTAAGGCTCAGTCAGACATTTTTGAAGCACTTGTGCATTTGAGCAAAGATTTAGAGTGTTAGATTTTTTTTTTTCCAGGTTGGATTGTCAGCTGCAGACCATCAACATGTTTACTAACAAAACCTTTCACCTCTCATTCTGCTTCAGGGGAGAATTATGGTTCTCTACTGAATGGGATAAGAATATGACAAGACTCAGTAAAACAGCTTTGTCGGATGTAGAAGTAGAATTACCTCTGTGGACTTCAGTTCTGTTATATATCTCTCTCTCAGGCTGGTATATGTTGAGATGGGGTGGCCTATAGCCCCAGCTTTATTAGGACTAACTTTCTGGAGGTAATATTTCTGATCACGATGTTCAGAAAAAATACCTTGAGGAAAGAAGAGAGACCTACGACTATTTTTTCCAATATTGTTTCAGTACTTGGAAAGATGATTATCTTCTCTTGTTTTGTTAAATAAATTCTGAATTTCACCATATCCTGGTCTGAGGGCAAGAGAGACAACTTTTCTCCTTTAATAGAAAATCTGCTTTCCAAACTCTAAAGATAACAAAACTTGCAGTGTTGGTGTCCATTTATATACTTATTTTTCTTTTTTTTACTGTCTGTGTTAGAAACTATAGTTCTACTTCTTTCAGATCTCTTTTCAATATTTTTTCCACATCCTATTTCCTTTTCTTTCTTACTCTTTCTATCTTTCTCTCTTTCTCTTCTTATATTTCCTTCCTTCCTTCTTTCCTTCCTCCCTTCCTCTCTCCCTTCCTTCCCTTCCTTTCTCTCTCCCTTTCTCTCTCTCTCTGTTTCCATTTCTCTTAGTGCTCAACTTTACCACAGTTATAGTTCATTCACATTTCAGATTACAGGTCAAGGTTATGAAATGTTGATGGATGACTAAATTAAGCTACAATGCCACAGACCTCCTAATCTACTATATTCTATTAGAAATTTCTCAGGAACATTCAATCCTTTAAATCCTTTCTTGAGTGAATGCTACAGAGAAAGACTATATTCTGTTTTCTGTAAGGATAGGGACAGACTTGATATTGAGCATATTCAGATCTATGAATTTTGCATTATCTGATGGTGAGTTTTTTAGTGAACTAATGCCTGTGATACACTGGCAGTTATCTGTATGTGAGTTTGATCACAAGACTTTTGTCTAGTCAGTGTTGTGCACATATTTCAATTACAAACTTTGGCAGTCAGTACTAAAGTGTCATTTTTAGGAGTTTTTAGAAGAACAGATCTTAAAACTGGGCTGTCTGGGATATTGCTTTTTGGAATAAGATGGGATGAGAAGTATGAGATGATACAATATTGTTAATTCAAGAATTGTTAAACTGTCATTCTCCTGTAAAATTGGACATAAGAATGGTAAATGAATGAACTGTTGTGATTTCCCCACCTTCGGAATATATATAGAGATCTTCATACCATGTAACTCAATGTCTACTCTTTTAAAATTATTTTTATAGATGACTCCTGAGAAATCCTTCATTGTAAAAGCTTCATTGTCCTTCATTGTCAAAACTCAAAAATCTAAGCTTCTTTTCTGGTGTCTCTAGCCTTTTTTCCCAAACTTTTCAGAATCTTTCCTAATAATGAAGAAAGGGACACAGACTATCCTTATATTTGACTGCTTAAGGAAGATAAGAAAATCTCTGTAATAGTCTCCTGTTTTCAAACACTTGATTTTTATTTAAAATGGCCATCACATGTCATCTCACTTTAATGACATAGTTGTTTTGAAAAGAAAACTAGTATTTGGAAGATTTGTTCAATTATTTTGCAATTATGCATGTGACCAACCATCATACTTTTTAAATTATCGATTAAAAAAAAAATGTTTGCAATGTTTTATTACCTGGAATGATGCTAAATATGTGATTATATCTCAGCTGGTCTAACATAATGTACCTTCAATGATGTCAGTAAAATAACTCACTTTTGGTGTTGTAAAGGACACAATGACCTATGAAGCTCCAACTTGAAACAATCATCATTCTCATTAATGTAGGAAAATCTTGCCAAATTTGTAAGGGAAAAGACATTAATATTTTTAAGCTGTGAGGGCTTAAAGTGATGGATTTTATTTCGAGTCAGAAGGAAAAATTTAATCTGATTTCTTGTTTTGGATTAAGAAAAGTGCTTCCAGAGCCCTAAATTTGGGCAAAAGAAAGAAGCTGGCCTTGCACAGATCTGAAATAGCTGCATTTCTCTTGGAATCTGGAGCTCTCCAGGGATCATGAGAACATGGAATTTAGAGAAAGACTGGCTATGTCAGTTTATTTCCCTGCAAAAGCTGAATACTCCATAAACAGAAGATATACAAGCCCTTATGTGAAAATCCTACTGAATTTACACAGCAGTGAGACCAAAACTGCAATAGCATTTATTTAAAAAGCATATGGAGTATGAACACAGAAGATGAAAACTTTTCTGTACATTATTGCACTGTCATGTAGAATTCTGCAGATGGATTGTAAGAATTTAATCAAAACCTGGTGATGTCTTGAGAATTTATAAAAAATTAATTATAATGTAATTAATTCATAAGGTCTTTTCATATCATATCAGTTAGACAATGCTAACATGAGTGTCAATGGATATTCTAATGGTCTAACTTTGGACTCAGCTTTGACTTGCTGTGTGCCTTCTGCCGCTACATAAATTGACAAAATTTGACAGTACGTTCTACCTTTGGCACCTGTCCTTACAAATTAAAACCCAGGGGAAAAAATAAAATGCAGATCTAGGAATTCAGAGTCCCGTGACATATCTTTTTAGATTACCCTGATGCTGGTGCCATACAGAGACAGATCTGTTTATGTAATGGAGAGAACAATAGACCATCATTTGTATCATTACACACTGTATCAATGCTTGCTGCAGCATCAGACCTTGCACAGATTTGCTGATAAGCCTCTGCATTCATATGAGAGACTTTTCCCTGGCACATCAGTGAAGCTTACAATACATTCACACTCTGTTTTCAGCAGAAAGAACAAGGTAAGAGATAGCTCTGAGCATTTATTCCCCACCTTGGCTGTGCTTAAAGCTAAGTGTTCAGATTTTTACAGATGATGCTCTTCTGTCTTTTTGGCAATTATAATCACATGGAATATAAGACTGTCTTTATTTATAAGGGGTTTCCAGACTTCTGCCAACCTTCTTGGATGTGGTGTGTAGCCTGAGTTTTGTTCACCATGCTTATAGATCTGTCATATTGAGCACATATGTCTAAGAGGCAGCCATCCTATTGTTTCCAGGAAGTATCTGATAAAGATGTAGCCTAGGACAAATGGAGAGAACCAATGTTTTCAGCTTGCTCTTGGACCAGATGTAATGAGTCCACGCATTCTGAGAACAGTAGAGGCAAGGTTCATGCCATCTGCCCCTTGCAAGTGTACAGGGCCATCTGGGAACCAGTGAAAGGAATCGCATCAGTTCTGCTAAGAGGTTAGAAAAAAAGAAACACCTCCACTAATGGAGAATGGATTTTAGAGGGGAAGAAGGACTACTTCTCCATTCAGGAAACACTCTGCTAGCTTTGGACAGAAGACAAATTTAGTGTATGTAAGAAAATGAAGAGAAATCTGTCGAACAGTTAATATGGCTTCAGGCTCTAAAATCCCTGAAGCCATATATATCCCTGAAGCTAAAACTCCTTCAAGAAAACTGCCTTGGTCAGTGTGGCTCTTTTCAGACACTATTCTGGCAAGACATAGGGCATGAGATTGGACCTCCGGCCTGGTCCAACACAGCTGAAGACTGTGGAGCTCACTATGGAGAACAGCAGATTGGAAGTTTCTTTTACGCATATTAAGCTCTGAGAGGCAACTGATGGCAGGATCAGGAAGAAAGAAAGTACCCTGGTTGAATGAATGAATGTAAAATGAATGAAGCAATAAAAATTTTTGCTACAGACAAGATTGCAAATGTGGGAAGACAAGACTAGATGTAAAGGACATTATACTCTTTATGTCTTTTCAAAAGGAAGACAGAAGATAATATCTACTTCTGACAACAGGTGGTTCTGGGGCCTTGACAAGTTTTTTCAGTGATACTTTATGTTATTTATTTTGAAAAGAACATATTTAAAAAAAAAAGTAAAATCCAAGACATCCATGGCTGTAGCAGAAGAGAAAATTTTTCTATTCAAACGGGGAAGTCCTGACCCTACAGGTTATGATGAGGACCTGGAATAAATCGCTGTTGGAACATCAAGAATTAACTCTTGACAAAATTTGGGTTTGTCAAACCAACAAGTTTCCCAGTACAGAATAAAAGGGAGGACATAGTGGAGAATCCAAATAATGCAAAGAAAAATGTTTGAGGACATTCTCATTGGAGTCCTACAGCAGCAGCATCTGGGCCTAGAGATACTGTGGGAAAAATGTGGGATACAAATGAAGTAACATCACTGTGAAATAGTTTGTAAGAGGCAGTATACAAGAGATCAATGAGAGCACCATTAGCTCTGGGGGATTCTTCATAAAAGCAATTCATCAGAAGATGAATGGACTATCACTCTGAAAGGAAGTAAGAAATACACTTACTCATTTTAAACTGGATACTGGTAAACATGATGGTGCGTTGATTGAAATAATGCTATTCTCATGGCAAGAAGACAATAAGAGCCAGTAAGGGATGCTTAGAGGGCTAAGCTAACAGCAACTAAAGTTAACATGAGTGTAAACAAAGTGCACAAATGTAATAACTTTATAAGAACTCCATATTAACTTTATAACTCTGTAATAACTTCATAATAACAATCTATAATAACTTGATGGAGAAGAACATCCATTATGGAATATAAAACATGCTAAACCCTTGTTCTTATTGCACTGGAGAGGGCAAGAGAACAAAGTACCTGGGAAAGAGTCAGAGGATACCAACTAGGGAATAAACTGTCTCTCAGCAGAATACACACCAGAACAGACAGCCAGCTATGCTCTGGTTCTCATTCCTATTCAAATTCTATTCCTCCAAATAGAGGTTAAAAAGAAGAGTTGGATAAGTTTAGCACCCTAAGAATCACAAAAGGCTTTGTGATTTTAGGTACATTTTTTGGTCATTTCTAGAGAAGAAAAGGACAGATTACTTGGCATCTGTAAAAAAAGAGAAGGATTGAATAAATATTCAAGAATAAAAAAGTCATAGTACTTGCTAGGGGATCATTTCTAGTTAAACTGTTTAATACTGGACATTTTTATGTATCAGCAGATACATAATGTAGATTTATATATATCAGCAGAGCTGTGGGGAAAGTTATGGGGAATAAAAACAGCACTGCTTTGTGTATTTTCAGTGTCTTACTGAGAAAACACTGTTTCCTCAGACTTCCACTTGGGCCTTGTTCAGCAACTCATTTGTGTCATCAGGGAATATAACAAAATTTTGATAGTACCGAAGGAATTTAGGTGCCATAAATGATATTTTAATCTGGAAAAAGAAAAAGAAAGTAAATAATTCCCAAACCCTCATATACTGGAATCTCCAAGCATCTTAGAAAAGAAACAGAGCTGCTGGTTCACTATGATGCCAGCAAAATATAAGTCCTCTGTAACATAAATAACACACCTGAGAAAGAGGGTTATTCAGGAAGATATATAGGTAACAGTGAAACCACTGCAGTTGACAAAGAAATAGTTCCTCAGATTGGTGGATTACATAAGCATAATTGTACCTTATGTTGCTTCCTGAATAAATAAACTGAGAATGTTCTTATTCAATGACATACAGCTAGCCTTAATAAAGAGCCTAAGAAGTGAAAGGAATTAATTAAGGAAGGTTTCTGGTGCAATCTTCCTGCAGTAGAGTGGTCACAGCTAGAGACCAGTGGTTTATGCATAGTAGATGCTAACAGGAAATGAGAGTTAATAAGCTCAGATAGAGAAGGAGGCTTTGGCATGGTTGTAAAAGACTTTATGTCTTAGTTGTGGGAGGCCTTAGCTATTACTATTTTATTAGCTGAAATCGACTGCAAACCACTTATTGCTGTTACTGAAAATGGCCTTGCGAACACCCCAGAGAATTCACAGCTTACTTTTTTTTTTTTCAGCTACAAATGGATGATCTGTAAATTGAATCTGAACCTGGAAGAGATTTGGTGAGGCAGACACACTCTCTAAAGCATTTGACAGAAGTGACAAAGTTCAGCATTACCATGTTACGTTAATAAAAATAATCTTTGTGTTCTGAGGTGAAGGACTGTGAGTTTCAGATTGACTACACAGAATAAGAATCCACAGAAAGTAATTAAGATTAAAAGCATAGTTCATATAACAGCATATTCCTTATCTCTATTATAATTTTAAGAGGAGCTATTACCACTGCATGAAATCTTATTTCAAGAATCATGATTCCTAAGGTGTTATTAAGAATTATGTGAAATGCAGTCATGCAGCCAACAGGGATTCTTTTAGAAGAAAAAATCTAAAGGAAAGAGGAAAGTTATCTTGACCTCAAACAAGCAGTAATATTGAATAAGCTCTTAAGTTTTGCTGTGTATGCCAGAAATTAAGATCAAGGTGTAGGAGAAAGTTATATTGATAGTATGGAAAAAATCAAGATGGAGCAAACTAAGTATAGATTATTTACATTGATTAGGAAAAAAAATCCAACACATTACTATAAGAACTTTGTACTTACTATTATTCTGACTTTTGTGTGATAATTTTGCTAGAAGATAAGACAAATGATGCTGCACATCACAGATATTTTTGTCAAACAAGGCTTACTTGACAGAGTTAGGTGTGCATGAATGCGAGCAGTTTGCAGTGGAATATCAGCTTAATGAGCCATATGCTAGCCCCCCTGATCTTCAGTAGAGTGGTGAAAAGCAGTGTGTGACAGAGGAAACAAACACAGCGTAGTTAGACACTAGATCTCCGGGTTAGGAATTAGCCACAACAAGTGGCTATGCCGTCTTCTGACAGCAACAGGCCTGACGTTCCAGAGGAATTAAGACACAGCCTAGGACACCTCAGACACTGTTGGACTATTTAGTTATTATTGTGATTTCATATGTTTACATTAATAACGGTTTTAATTATAGCTGTCGTTGCATTTTGACTTGGAATGGAATGTGTGGTATTTGGGACTATGCCTTCAAAGGCTGAGCAACTTGGCTGAGCACTGTGAAACTCTTGTTGCAGTGCACAGACAGCTGGATGCAAACAGAGGATTTTTCCAAGGAGCTCCACCACTGAGTAGTGCTGTAGACCACAAAAGGAAGAGCTACTGAGGGCTAGAAGACAGCCTGAAGGCAAACTGCCCTCTGCCTATGATTGATCTGCTAAGACCCTGTGGGAGATAGGCCATTTGCTTCTTGTGCAAAGGGAGACGCCAACCCACCCAGAGAGAGGGATTCTGAGAAGTCTCTGAAAGGGGAACCTCAAGGAATGTCCCTCCTCCCCTCAGCAGTCATTCCTGCGGGAAGCACCGCCTGGCTCCTAAGGAGGTGCTGAGTCCCGGCAACTTTCTTATGAGGCAGAAAAGCTCATTTTGTCCATTTTTAAGGCTGTGCAAGGCCTTCAGGATTTGGTCCATGGACAGCAGAAATTGAACTGCTTAGGTTAATATGAAATAGGTTGACAGGTACTGCAGGTGAGACATTTTTCTGGTATGTACAACTTAACTCTGGCAGGTTGAGATGGTGTGACTTGGTTCCAAGCCTAATAAACCAATAGAACTTGTGTTTCATATGAATGGGCTCATTCATTTAAATGGGAATGTGTGTACATATGTGTTTTTTTGTGTGTGTGCATGTGTAGAGAGAAGAGAACCACTTTTCTCCCTTTCCTCGTTGTCTGTATCCTACAGCATATCTACATATCCTGTTTATCAACTCTTCTACAAGGAGTCTGAAATAAAGAGTCCAAGGAAAGCTTAACAGCTTCATAGTTTGTAATTCTCTTTGGGCCACATTTTGTTTGTCAGGGAGAGCACAAGAATGAGGCCACACATAATTTAACACCTTCCCCTATTTAGAGTTTGTTGGTTTAACTTTTTCAGAGATTGTTTTTTTAAAAAATGTTTGTCTGAATTTAGTGGTTGTGAAAGAAAGTGACAGCCCTAAAGACTGGAGTTTTCCTTGTAGAACGGGCACAGGACGAGCTCCAGCAGAGCAAGTTCCCCCATATTACCACCCTGATTTGGCCTTGAATGACCTTTTGTAAGGCCCAGTAGACTGAACAATACTTCAGTCTTCCTATCTTTTCAGTTCTTGGCCTTTTTGCTGAGACTGACAGCCAGTCGCACCGAGTGCGGTGGTACTTCTGGGAGGCTGATATATGTTCAAATCAGAGCCTGACTCCTTTCACATAGGCATAATGTTGTAATAACCTTTTCAATAATAAGGAGGCTGGCAAGCAGAGCTAATGAGACTGAGATCTCAGGGCGAATATTCCAACACTTGGAGTCATGGAAGCGCCACCTTTCCCAAGGGCTCTATTATTATAGCAGTGCTTAGACTAATACTTGCTGGGCCTTTCACAAACTCAGAGCATGACAGAAAATAAAACGTGGGAGGAGGAATCCTTAAAGCCACAACCCCTCCTACTAGATCTCCTTAATAAAGGGAAGTACAGCCATACAAAGCAGCTTTTCCAAGACCCTACCAGAGCTAAGCAGAGAAAAGGATTCCAATCCCCTGTACAATGATACTGCTGCCTTCTCAAGGTGGATGATGGGTTTAATCTACAGAAAGCAGGTAATAGTTCAGGTAGAAAATTATTGTTCTGCTTCATCCCCAGACTGTGTTCTATCATTTGGATTTTTCAAAATATGGGCCTGACTTCTTAAGCTTGCTTCAAGAAAAACTTGAAGACTACACTATGCCTTTCCTTAACACAGACCTTCCCTTTTAGGCATCATGCCTTCAAACCTCATCCTGATACTTCTGCTGGGGCTTTGTTTGGGGCCATGACAAAAATAGAGATATTTAGCTACCAGGCAAGAGATCCTTGCAAAATGTGGGCTGTTTAGATCCAGTAGATTTGTTGGGCCTATCTCAGTAGAAAACTACTTTCTCACATTTAATCATTTTCACATGGTATCCAAGCTAGCAAAGGCTAGTGAAGAAATTACTATTATTATTTATTAACTCTGGTCTCTCAGAGGAACCATATGTGCAGAGCAGAGGGAAAAGAAAACTGTTGGTTTTTAATATTGAGTCACTGCTGTTGGTTAAGTTTGTTTCTCTTTAAGTCAGAGAAATTAAAAGAAAATGTTCTCCTTTAAACCTAAATGTCAGGAGAATGTATCTCCTCTAGCTGCCACAGTGTCTTCAAAACTTTCCAACAGGCCAGAATGGTATCAGCTAGCACTTGTTTTAAAGCATATCTGTAAAAAATTCATGGTTAGATTCCTGCCTCTCAGGTCACAGGAAAGTGTGATGATTAACAAGTTCCAGCTGCTTTATGGAGTTTCACCAGCCATTTGTGGATTTTTTTTGAGGGTTAGGAAATCTTTTAACTACTTTTTTTTCCCCCTGAAAGTATATTAAACCTGTAAATCTTTTTTTTTTTTTAAGTTAAAATTAAATACTCCTTTTGTATTCATGCTGAGGAAGTCTTTAATTACATTAGCATTAAGGAAAAAACCAAAAGAAAGAATTCTGATTTGGCTCTGAATTGCTCTGTGATTTTGTCGTCACCTGTATTTGTTTCTTTGTATTTATTTTCTCAGCATGGTGCTTGTTTCAGTGCTTCAGCTCATGACCTAAAGCTGCGCAAGATATATTTTACTATACACAAGTCTCATAAAACGGACTGCCAGATCTCTCGGGCTGGCTGAGTTGTGCCATGCTTGGGGTGGCAGAGAGAGACTCTAGTCAACCATTTCACGCCGTGGTTCCAGGAAGATGCAGAGCCCGCCTAGTCCCCAGGGAATTTAGAGCAGCCTCTGGTTATGGTGTGCTGGCAGGTGAGGCAGCAGGACGGCGCTACTGAAGCACTACCGGGTTTCAAGGCGGTCCAGCCATACATCCCCTCTCAGCCTGCTCCTCCCGCCAGAGCAAGTCCCACCGCCTCGACGCCACTGAAGAATCCCCTCATTCCCTCTTCCAGCTTTTCAGCAAAGCTTTCCAGTTGCTTTGCTCAGCATTGCATAGCTGCCAGAGTTGGGGCTCAGGACTGGCCAGCCTGTTCCACTTCAATTACTGTTATTTCAGAACAGGAAAATGCTGAATAAGAAAAACAAATGTAAAGATGCTCTTTTTCACTCCAAATTTAGGAAGTCTAAAATTTTGGCACTAAAACCTTTGTTTGGAAATTTGGGATAGATCTGGATGGGAGTAAACATAGTGACTTACTGTAGTGTCTGTGCTTGAATTTAAATGAGAGTAGGCAAGGTATTTCTTCATTTAAAGTTGCAGTATTCAGAAAGTAAATGTCCATTCAAAGATGCTTACTGTGATAAAAGTTCAAGAATGACCATTTGCCAAGAGATTATTAACAGCAACAGAAATATGTGAATTCTTTCTTGCAGACTTGATGTTTACTACACTGTTGTTTATCCTATATATGTATACTGTCTCCTGAATAAATATATGTATATTGATGCATGTGTGTGTGCCCATATTGTATGTATGTAAACATACACACATTCCAGATATTGTGCAGATGTGTGGTCATCATTCTAGCTAAGAAAGAGAAACACAGAAAAAAAACCCCCTATTTTTAATCAGAATCTATTCAAGATTTTATAGGAGAACTGGGGCATTGCCATGACAATTCAAAAAATGAGAAGTTAATCCTCACTGTAAACACCTATTCATCTACTACAGCAGCACCTAAAACTTTTAAGGATGCTTATTCAGGCCAGATATACATAGAAAACTTAGGACAATCTTTTTTTTCTGTATAATTATTATTTTTCTTAATGTAAATATAGATTGATACTAATAAACAAGTTTTAATTTCCATGAAACACTGCATGCCTACAAATTTTGGCATGTACTAAAAAAATGCACCTGGAACTTTGTAGCTCTTATGTAAAATTAATAATAAATGTTTTCTTGCCAGCATCAATATGTTTATATTATGGTCATGGGACTCTCTCTGATGCCTAAATTATTTAACACATTAATTTTTTATCTCCACCCAAGCCTGATACATAAAGTTGCTGAGTTTGGTATCAAAGGTGGTAGTTCAAATCAAAATGATATTGCATTTTAATTAAAATAACGTTAGGATATATCTCTCAGTCTTTGCTCCAGTAAAAATGTGCTAGAGTAGTGGAAACTTATTCACGCTCTGCTTTCTGCTTTGCCAGGTACTGGCAAGGCTGAAGGTAGACAGGCAGCATATGCAAATATTGCCTCACTCTCTGATCTCTGTTTTTAATTTGCCACTTCTAGGTTGTGCTACTTAAGTCTGCCACAGGAAAAGGTCACGTCTGACCCTCAGGCCAGATCCTCGCTGCCTATATCCTCACACACTAGAGTAAAATGCATGTGAATGTGGCGAGTGTGAAGATCCTGGCCCCAGGACAGGCACATCCTTCTGTCCCTTGAAGGACAGGCCACAAGCGGTGGATGAAGAGCAGCCACGCTTGCAAAAATGCCTCACTGGAACATTTTTCATAGAATCATAAAGTGATTACGGTTAAAAAAGACCTTCAAGATCATCAAGTCCAACCACAAATCCCTCGCCAACATGCCTGCTATACTATGTCCCTAAGATCTTCACGTTTCTTGAACACTTCTGGGGATGGTGACTCTACCACTTCCCTGGGGAGCCTGTCGCAATGTTTCACCACTCTTTCCATGTAGAATTTTTTCTTAATATCTAACCTGAACCTCTCCTGCCAGAACTTGAGGCCATTTCCTCTTGTCCTCTCCATAGTTATTTTGGAAAAGAGATCAACCCCTGTCTCACTACAGCCTCCTTTCAGGCACTTGTAGAGAGCGATAAGGTCTCCCCTGAGCATCCTCTTCTCCAAAATAAACATCCCCAGCTCTGTCAGTCGCTCCTGTAAGGTCTATGCTCCAGTCCCTTCACTGGTTTTGTCGCCCTTCTTTGGACATGCTCCAGCACCAAAATGTCCTTGTAGTGAGGGGCCCAAAACTGAACACAGTGTTCGAGGTGCAGCCTCATCAGTATTGAGTAAAGGGGGACGATCAATTCCCTAGTCCAGCTGACTGCACTATTTCTTATACAAGCCACTGGCCTTCTTGGCCACCTGGGCATACAGATTTGGTGTAGAACAAAGATAAAGGTGTAGAACAAAGACAACAAGGGAAGCTTAGGCTGAATGTACTGCTAAAATCCTGTGGCTCTTAACTGAAAAAAAGGTCTTACAAACACTTCAGTTTTTGACTGCATAAATTCTTCTTTACCAGAGTAAATGTTTGCATCCTCCTTCTCCAGTGTTTTGCTGCTCCATGTTCTTCCTGTGTTGCATGAGACTTGCAGCTGGAAGGACATTACAGCCAAGCAGGTGACTTTAAGTTACTAACAGTTAACTACTATTGCTGCTATTTCCTCTGGCAAACTCCCTCCCTATGCAGCCCCCTTTTGGGAGCAGACAATTTATTCAAAAAGTGCAAACAGCCAAGCGACTCGTCACCACAGAAGGAAAAGAGTCAAAGGCCCAGTCTTCCTCTTTCAGACACCAGTGGTGTCCAGCAAGTTCCCAATGAAACAGTTATTTTGGAACACACAGAGACCAGGCAAAACTTCTCCTTCATGAGAGAGGTTCAGTTATGACAAACAAGCAGCTTGGGAGCTCTAAAAAATAAGGTCTTGTGACTCTTTTGAACCATACTGACTTAAGGCACCTCCTTGAAATACCTAAGCTTGGGGGATCCCGGCTCTTACTCCATCACCACGGATATGCGTTTCTCATTCCAAGGGTGAATTGGGGAAAAAGGCTCACAGACAGGTGTTTGCCTAAGCTGCTGCTCTTCAGCAGCCACAGTTAACTATTGGTAATGAACCTCAGGGCTCTCTAGTATCATCTGGTCTGCTATCACCTCATACCTGTATTCCTCTACACTACATTATTGTTCTACGTTCACAGATATTTCATTTTACAAATGGTAACTACTGTTACTGTACAAAAATGTGACTATATCAAGCAATTAAAAAATAAATAGAAGCCTAACAAACAAGAACAAATTGGACAAGGGTGACCAGGTCATCAGAAAAGTGCTGTTACAGCTAACCACACTAAAACCATGCTTCAGACAGGCCTAGACAAGTACAGATGACACCTAAAAGGTATTGAGAACTTGCAGAAGTAGTGGAAAAGCTGTCTTGTTTAACAGTGGCAAGATTTGCTCTAGGCCACAGGGCTACATTCTGCCTGCCTTCAAAACTCTGAACTCTTCTGGTGGGCATGACCATGACCTTACCTTAAGTTTGTCATGAAACAAACCTGCTTTCAATGCAGTTCTCTCTAATCTGTTCTTCTTGCCATATTAGTTCCCCCTGAGTTAGGAATATTCAGATACTGACTCTTATCCAGAATAAGATGAGGCAGGCAGGTGCTATAAAGGTCTAGCTTTGCTGAAAGTCCCCCTAAGAGGCCATCAATATATTTCTACTATTTTATTTTTCAAGTTGTTGAAGCTAGAGCTTGTTGCTTTGCCTTATATTCTTTCTACTTCATTTCCCAGACAAGTTTTTGGGGCTCCATGCAGCTCTCCTCTCTGTTGGGGAAGGCCACAGCTCTCCTGATTGGTGACAATTCCAGGAAAAAAAAGTGTGTCAGATGTATTACTCGGAAACGTTCTTTTGAAAAATGAGCTTTATGTAAATCACTGGCTTGTTTCTGTTTTTCTGCCTACCGTGTCCTTCGTTGTTGCTTTCTTACTGTATTTTTTTAATATGATACCCTGTGCACTTATCTGCAAGGTGTCTTCCCAGGAGATATGTTTTGCTGGCCATTGACTCGTTGATTTCTCCAGGGGCCTGCTGCCCTGCACCTGCAGGAGCTTCCTGTCAGGAACTCTCTGCCGCAGCCATGTTTCCAGACAGATGCAACTCCTTTTCTAACCATTCCTGGTTTTAATGGGGACTCTTGTAAAACCTCCAGAACAACGTACATTAGGCTGAGGCTGCTGGGCAACTGATGTATCCAATGTAACTGTCAGTATCTGATCAGATGAATATTACTCCATGAAACAGAGAAGGGACCTCATGTGCCATGTAGTGTGTGCTCTTACTTCAAGACAGACTCTGTCTTCCCAAGCCATTCCTTACAGAGGTTTGTCTAGCTCATTTTACAGACCTCCATGGATGTGGTCTCCATAATGTTTCCATATCTTTCTCATTAGAACAAATTTTAATGTCTAACACAAATTTTTCTTGCTGCAGTTCAAGTCTGCTGGACTAAAGCCTATTCATCAGTGGTGTGGAGAAGGACACATTCCCTTCCTGCTTGCTGTGCTCTTCTCCTAGCAAAGACTCTTCCCGTATGGCTCTCCTTGCAGACACACTGTGCAGGAATTTAAGGACTGAACTGAAATCAGTCTTTTTACTGATTTAAGAGGCATCAAAATGGACAGAGGAGCCATATTACTGTTAGCCTCTAACAGCAGCAAAAAGACTACTAGAGAAAGTGCTATGACACTAGACACAGACATGGTGTGGAAGGGACTATACAAGATGCTGTATAATCTCCCGTATGTCTGTGAATGTTTATGAAGTAAGAGCCAATGACTCCTCACTGAGGGAGAGGCTCCCGCCTACAGGGTTCTCTCCTCGTCTCAATGTCGGCCCAGACGCCTCCCTTCCTCAAATCTCCTAATCCTAATCTGTTTCTGTTTGAAAAGCATATTAGATAAGGGCTTTCTTTAGTTACGTTTTTTTCCCTGTCTCCTATGGCAGTAATGACATGCATTCTTTTTGTAAAAGGTATAATAGAATATGAATTTATCCTTTTTCTTTTTTTCTTAAAATGGCTTAGGTGTAAAATATTTTGTAATTGTCTGCAATTATGGCATTGAGCAGGCCTTGAGTTGCTTCTCAGTGAAATCATAATCACAAATATTTCCTGTATTACAGTGTTCAGGGTGAAGGCTTTTGCTATTTCCTTGTATCTGTTGAATGGGCAAGTGTTCTGGCTTCATAATTTATAAGTTTAAGACCAGTGTTTTTCCAGTTCTTGTTGTGCAGCGTCTTGTAAACTCAGTATTTCGGATATTTAAGAGTAGCATGTTTATTTATATATGTTGCTGCTAATCCAAACTGTCTGCTGAACTAATCCCTTGTTAGAATGAAATCACGTCAGCTATTTTAGATTACAAAGCTAAAACAATAGCTTGGTCAGACACTTCACACATCTGTTTTGCTTTTCCTGAATAGGTATGCAGTTTTTCTTACATTCTTTTGCTACAAAAAGTGTCACCAATTAGCTATACTTTCCTTTCCTTTCATTTTCCTCTTTGACCTAAATCTTTTGTTTTCCTGGTTCTATTGCTGATTACTTTTGAAACACTGGCTTTTTTATGTGTTTGTTATTTCTTCTCAGTAATATCTTTTAAAATGGATAAAAATTTCATGCTTATTACTTGTTAATATGTTATCATACTCTATTACCCAAATTTGGACCAGAGGTAATTCCAATGTGGGAAATGCCAAAATAATACATTCTTGGAGATGAGATCTTAGACAGATATGGAAACTCAAAGTAGGCTTTGATTTACTTACAGTCTGCAGGAAATGAAGCATTACTGCCAATGTGGTACATAGAGATCTTAACTGCAGATAACTTTATTTCCAGCTTTACCTGCTGCTTTGATTTAAAGGGTTTTTCACATCATCTAATTTTTCATGAGCTTTCACATGTTTAGGTTTTGGCTTTTTTTAAGGGTTTGCATGCGTTTTCATTTTGTGCAGGAAAAAAAAACCTTATTTAGTGTATTTACAGAGCACTTTACAATGACATCAGGTGAGGGTTCTTCCAGCTTTTCTGTGCCAAAAATGTGGAACAACTCCCCGTGCTCCTGCACATGGCATTTACCTCAGTGCTTTTTAATAAAATGGTTTTTGGCTTAGTACTCAGATAAGATGGTCATGTTTCAGCCAAGATAACCTTCAGACACACTGTCTGATTTTATATCATTTTCTTGATTCATTTGCTGCCCACTTTAATGGGGAAATAGTTTTCTGAGGCAACTTTATGTTACTTTCTCGGACATTATCAGGTGAGGAACTTTTAGGGCTCCACCTGCCTCAGAAAGTTGGTGACTCTGCATCTGGTGAGAGGTGGGAAAGGTTATTGCTTCCTTTTTGCTAAAGGGAAACTAAGGCATAGAGGTAAATTTAAGCTTTTCCATAATACCTGGAGGCTGCCAGGAAATGAAACCAGTTCAGGTTGCCTCCCTGAGCTTGTGGGAGCTACAGCTATGCATCGAGTGTGTTTGTCCTCAGCACCTTCCTGAGCACAAATGCCTCCTTCCATGCATAAGCACTGAGCATTGCGCCCTCATGGCTGTCCACATTCCTACTGCCTTCCTAGTAGGTCTTTCTTAGCTTCTGCAGCCGATCCTCCATACTGCTTTTTAAGGGTGGCAAGTCATGTTTTCTGCTCCACAATATTTGCTTACAGGGTTTAAATTCTGTGGGTTTACAATATCAGTCTTAATAAGAACATACAGCTGCAGCTTTGGATCCAGGACTAACTCTGCACTCTTCATGCAGGTTCTTACAGAGTGGTTGAAGACACCACTTACCTTACCAAACGTGAGCCAGAAGTGCAGGTCTGTCCATGAGCCAGTGCCTGGAGCAATGCACTCACCCTGCGCACAGACTCCAAGTACTGTGCTAGCTCTCAGTAAGTACTCAATAACTGGCTCTGACCTGAAAGTAAGAGAGTTTGGCTCTAATGCAGGAGATATAGTAGACCTGCTAGACAGGAGATCAAGTCAAAGTCATTTTTCTTTCCTTTGATAAAGTCTAAACCTTACTGAAACCACTAGGGAGTGAGCTTTATGCCTCAGCAGGCTTTGTTTAAATTGGGATCTCAGGACTGCATATTTCCTGCTTAATGTTAGGTGTCTGGTGGAGGAGCTTGAATGAGGAGTCTCTGGGTGTAGTCAATAAGAGGAGAAAGCATGTCCACAGGGAGACTCTGTGAGTGCCTAATGATGGGGAAGCTGATTTGATGCCCCAGTGTGCAAGAAGCTGGCAATCTTGTCAGGACAATGACTGCTCTATCTCAGGGTCTCACAAGATTAATTACCCACCACTGCAGACAACCCCCCGCCAATTACCTGGTTAGATTTTCATACCTTCTGGATTTCTTGTCTCCTCGCTCAAGGAGTGACTTCAGAAAGTGAGTGGTGGAACAGTGTATAAATACAAATAAAGACCTTTTCCTTCTACCCATACACATGGTCTTAGTTGCAGTTCCTGCTGGCAGAAGGACAGATTGGTGCCACCATGTGCCGCAAAGGTCATGGGCTGAGACAGTGCTACAGTAGAGGCAAATGGGTTCAGGCCATTTAGGCTCAGTTTGACAATGAGGATACATGTGGAGAGCAGTGGGAGTTTACCAGTGTAAATATATAAATAATATATTTATCAGTGCACACAGACCCTCTACAGACAGAGTTAAACTCTGCTGTCACAGTTTTACTGACACTACAGGCTCTTTAGGGCAATGTGTGTCCTAGCACTTGTGCCCTCTCTGCCCTGTTCCTCAGACCCCGCTAAGAGCTTTTTTCCAGGGCTAGGAATCAATGCCAGAGACAGCCACCCTGTGGGCATTTACCGCCAAGCTAGTCACTCTGTGCTTGCTGTATAGGTAACACAACCAAGTAGATGCTTCTGGGTAAGATTGAGGTGGCTTCTGAATTGTCTACTAGAAGGGTCCACTTTCTTTTCATCAGCTTTAAGGGCAATCTAAGGTAACTAACTCTTAGACAGATACCTTTCTTCAAATGCTGTTTTGACACCCTGAATGTGAAAAGTACCACCCAGATATGCAACGATATTATTGTGAAGAACTATAAAAAACACATGGCAGGTAAAGTGTACATAGCAAGCTTTCTGGTGGGCTGCTGTCTAGTTTTCTATCATCCCTTCCTGCTTATTATGGTTTCTCATTATGTAATTGCAGTGTATGGGTATGTTTGGTCCTTGAGAACAGGATCATAGTTTTAACAATTTGCCAATTCTCTTACCAGGAACAGACAAATAGCTCAGCAAGTCTGCAATGCTGTGTGCCATTGACCTGGCACCTCTTGTCACGAGCCAGTGCAGGAGATGAGAAATAGCAGGGAGTTATCTCCTCACGCTCACATTCTTGCTGGAGGGAAAAAGTTTTACTTAGGATAACAAGCCTATAATGTTAGTGCTATGGAGGAAATAGTTTTGAAAAATACTATGACATTCTGAGGCAATAACCCTCTGTCTGGCCACTAATGTAGCCTCTGTCTGGCCCCATTAGTTTATTCTGTTGGTTCTGCTTATGACTAGGAGTCCAGGTGCCTCTGTGAACTGCACCATGTAGTAACCACAAATGCGTTGTGCTCCCAGTGTATTTTCTGCGTGTGATTTAACACAATGAGTAACTGACTAGGTGATGTTCCATCTGTGCTTTTGAAGTGACACTCATGAAAAGTGGCAAGTAAATGAGTTCTGATAATCTGTCAAAAGGATATTGTATTATGTAAGAACAAGATGTTAGAGTTCTAATGTAGATGGAAACAGGTTCTAGTATGCCATTTTGGACCACCATGGTACAAAATCAGTCCGAATTATTGGCATATGTTATATTTCTAGCATTTTACCTTCCCTTTTTAGCCATTTCTATGATTCTTGTAATACCATTTTCCAATATCATAGCCCTTGAATTCAAGGAAAGTCGACGAGACAAAGTTTCTGATTCTTGTTTGCCATTTTTGAAATCTGTGGTCTGTTTTTTGCTGCGTTATATCTCTTTTTCAGGTCTCTTGACACTTGAATGATTCCCAGTGCTGCTTTTTAACACATTTTCCTCAGAAGTGCTGCTGCATGGTAGGAAAGTTTGATTACCTTAATTTTACAACTGTATTTTTAAGCTTCAGCATTGCATAAAAAATCACAAAGATATTTTACAGCCCGTTTCCATTAAATTGCTGAGAATCTTGGATGAAGTAACTAGCTCAAGTTTCACACACACACACAAAAAACTGTGTGACAAAGTAGGAAGTTAGGCAGGTACAGTAGGCACATCTCCAGGTGCTATACTAGAGGCCTCCACTGGCCATCTTGTTTCTCCAGCAAACACTAAAAGCTATAACAAAAGGAAAATAAAAATGGACAACCAGCATTACCCTGGACTGCTCACGGTCGTACAAAACAAACTGAGCTTCGTGAGGATTGCCATCAAAGAGAGAGCTACAGCAGATATCTGGGGCAGAGTATATAACTGTGATCTGGCAATGTTTTGCATCACCGTAGGTCACGGTGGTGCTTCTGCCTGCTAGTTTCTTCTTCCTGGTTTCAGCATGATGGGGTGTGATTAGTTCTGAGCAGCGGTGACATGTTGCGCTCTCCTGCTGGACCGAGACGTGCCACGTGCGTACGCTGCTCATTGTCCGGGACTCTGTGCAGGAGGCACATCGCAGTAGATAATTTGTTGGAAGAGAACGTGTCTTACCTTATGCAGGAGTACAAAGCTGAAGCCTCAGTTTATTCATTCCTTATGTTTACCGCTTTGTTTGTCTTTTCTAGCCCAGAGGATATTTTCCCCAGAAGTTTTCCTCATTGAGAAGCTCATGGTGAGCTATTGTTTTTACTCGCTGTCATCCTGCACACAGAAGTGCGCAAGAAGCACGCTTCATGAGGAGAGGGGGTCACCATGGGATGTGGGATGGGGGCTGAGGAGGAAGCAGGGAGAAGGAGGAGAAGGAGAGAGTTGTGCAGATTTCCGGCCCACACTTCAAAAGGGACTCTCTTCTCCTGCATTATTTCCTTTCCCATTAGCTTCACTTTGTTGGCTTATGGTTCCAAAATGCACCAGGAGTCAACTCCAGTGCAAACCTGATATTAAAAACTAACAGGCTAATGCCAGGGAAAACACACTCTGCTCCTGGTTTCAAAGACAGATTTTTTTTTTCATAAGTGCAGCCATGCTTTTCTAATAAAAATTCATTAAACAATGGTTATGAAGGATGAAGGGTGGGGGAGGGAGAAGGGTTACAATCAAGGGAGTCCCTTTGAACTTGCTTGAAAAAATACAAAAGCAAACAACCGAGCTGTTAGCGTCACACGTTTTCCTTGCGAGCAGAAAGGCCTATCAAAGTTTGCTCGCAGTCAAGAGAGTAAAGATGAGTTCGGCACCTTCTTCAAACTTCTCCCTCCAAAAATCGTAGGATTTCTATTCTGTAAACATGGATCTGGAAGCTCTTTTATGTTGCTTCAGTTTACATTATTGTGGGTCTAAACGAGTATAGTAGAGACTGCTTAATTCGTTTATGTAAAGTAAAAACAAATGTAGAAGCCCTCGCTATTTTTTATTGTTAACATCCCATTGGGAGGCAGGAGAGTAAATATTTTAGAAGTTTAAAGCAATCTACTTAAGCTTAATAATAATGCTGGGTTTCAAGTAACAGAGAAGAGTACAAGTCACTGGAAGATCAAAGATTGCACTGAGTTTTATAGCAAATCTGGGCAAAGATCTCTTGGGAGGGGTAAATCTTCAGAACTCTCCTTTCCCAGTCTTTCATGGTGATTGTTTGACATCTATTGAACAAGAAAGTGAAGAAGCGAGAATTCAGACAATTCTGTTCCCAGAAAAAGAGGAGGTCAGAAAAATGACCAGATGCTGATTCTCTAGCAAGTTTATAGCCTAGAAATTATAAATAACTGAAAAAAAAACAGTAAAAAAAAAAAGAGTGCCTGAGACGCACTTTCTTTTCCTGGATCGGTTGGTAATCTTGTGCTAATTGAATTTTGAGTGGGGCTTTTCTAAATAAGATTGCTGACACTTTTCCTCAGTTTATTTTAAATGCTTGTGCTTGTCAGCAAATTTTCTGAATCGTTTACCTGTTGAGAGACACTAGGCACTCTTTACATTCTTCCCAGCAACATTGTCCCTTTCATCTGAAACAAGAATAGGAAAGTGCTGTATTTTGGGCCATGGGCATGATTGCATATTAAAAAAAATAAAAAAGAAGAAAGAGAAAAAAGAATCAAGCAGAAGAGCTGATAATGCATGATGCCACATAACAATACTGTAATATCAGGTATGTGGATGTGTTCAGGGGATTAATATTTAGAGAGTGTAATCAAGAATTTCTTACATAGGAACAGAAACTGGGCCACATTGTTTTCCCATGGCTGAGAAAGTTTCCACTGGTCTGTCTCCCAATTATGAAAACACTGGAGTCCTCAGCCATTACACCAAAGCTCGTAAATTTCCTAATGAATATTTAAAATAACCCTATGGAGTTTTTTAATGTTAATGCATTTCAGCCTTTGACTAACACGAATATGCTACAGGGCTGCCATCGTGTTTAGCTACGTGGTTAATTCCATTCTTTCTTTTAGTGCTAAAATATAATCCCAGAGAAAAAAAAAGAGAAAAGAAAAAAATCTTTACTTCAGCTGCTTCTGGTGTGCATTTTATATGTTTCATGCCACAGTGAGCTTCCAGACGTGGAGCAGACCCATATAGCTCAGTTGTACAAAACAAAAGCAACGCATACACTCCACGCTATCCCCTGAAAAAAAGAAAAAAAGCAATTATTGAAAATCAATACCATAATAATGGCGAGCAGAGCTGTGTTTTTTCCTTGATAGCCAATTATGAGCAATTTACTAAAGTTGTCAACTCATGGCAAAACAAATAGTGTTAATAGTGTAGATTTCATAAAGACCTATCTGTCTTGTTATTGCTATAGCCGGAGCGAACCTCCAAGTTCAGGCTGCTAATGGAGCAATAACTCACACAGGGATGAAAAGAGCATCATCACCAGCACTGGTTGTGTTTGGAACATGAGAGCTGAGGACCATGCAATATGTCCAAATGTGAATCTATTATAAACAAAACCCGGAGCTTTGCAGCAAAGGCGGAGCCATTATACCTCGCAATTTTCTTGGGATCTTTTTGCACAGTACAATGAAACACTGTAGTATTCTTAGAAGAATTTTGAAACTGGAAAATTAGTGTGTGTTTCTGATTGCTGACTTTATGCCTTGGGAGAGGCAGTGAGAGTTTTCCATGTGTTTGCATAGTCTCCAGCACAACAGGAACTTCGTGGCTTCTCAGTGCTACTAGCCTGCCAAATTATATGGAGAAGGAAAATAAAAGTGATGTTAATATGGTAGACGAAAAGTTTGGTATAAAATCAAACAGATTTCTTTGTGTTGATGACAGTGTTACTAGGCAGAGTTGTGCCAAATTGTTTTAACTGTGGGAAGCTGTGTTTATATATTGCAGCCAATATGAAAGTCTCCGCCTTTGTGAGGGGAACACGACATTGATCTTGGCGTCGTACACTTACAAATTTGTTCTGATAATGCATGATTATGTCCTGCTTTCCTGTGACAAAGGGCAACAGAGAAGAGAAAGCAAGCAGAAAGCTCTATGGATCTGAGATGTTCTCACCGGGGAAGAGGTAAAGATGGGGCAGACTTCTTTCTCTGGGCCTTGCAAAGTTCTCAGTGAAGGATACTCGTATGGGGTCATACATGCTGTGTATGTCTGCACAGTTGAGTCAATTGTAAGTGTAGTGGTTCTTTATATCCTTAAAAGCGTGCTAAAAGGCATTCTGACGTGGGCTGGGGCATGCTGAGAAGGGAAGCCTCATTGCAATTGGCATGTCTATGTGACTGATGCTTCTGCTCAAAGCCCTGGAGGAGTGGACAAAGGCAAGGTATAGGAAGACAATCCAGATTCAGATTTATGAAGGACTATCACTGTACAAAGAGTTTCCAAGCCTTGTTCTTCCTCATCTGACCTTACAGAAGCAGACTTGCCATGGCAAGTGTACTCCTCTAGGGGACATTAGGAGAGAGGGCCCAATGCTTCCTGTAAACTCCCATCCATCCTCCACTTTGAAAGATACGTGTGTATGTGATTGTGTATTTGGCATTAAATGTAGTTTCCTCCCTTTTTATCTCTTCCCAGCTAAATAGTGGAGGGGTGACACTGGCCTTCCACTTGCAAGGAGCTGCCAACAGCTGTGTCTGGTGTGATGTCTGCCACACACATGTGGTGCTCCCTAATGATGGTCTGCTGAGGGGTGTACGTTCTGAAGACAGTAACAGAGCTCGCTGGCAGTTGTAAGATGCTGTTCTGTTTTCCTTTTTTATGCCTCAGGCTTTAGAGCAAGTGTAGACTCCGTTTTCCTTCCCAAGGTGCAGCTGTCAGTGAAGAAGGGGTGTCTACACTGGGAACTGGTTCCAAATGCTCACTTAAGCTGCCTTGTCTGTTTAAATTTCCAACTCCTTTTCCCATATACTGGAACAGCTGCTTTGGCTGCAACCTCCAGCTGGTGCTCACAGGGTGCCTTAAATGCCTTAAACTGATTCTCTGCTGGAGACTGTGAACATCTCCTCTGCCATAATCCCAGCTGTGTGAGGCAGGGATGGGAGCTGGCATCACACCTTTCTGGGCAGCTTAAGCAAGAAAATCTTTCTGGAAAATAAAGGGTTGATTTTTTGTCTTAGTGCCTAATCTGTTTCTAGCTAAACTGAGCCTGATGAGCAAATTTTAGGTGCCTCTTTAAGCATTTGCAGATCCAGCCAGCAAAGAAGAGGAAACTGGTTTGGGGAAAATAAAAACCAGCCTGCACATGAACAAGAAATTGGAATGAATTTTCCTTTTCAGGTTTAAGGTTTGTTTTAAGTCTAGGTCTGAAGCTGGGGTGCAGAATCTAGTTTGGTAGCGCTGAAAAAGGGCAATCTGCTTTGTGAAACTTCTTCTCAAATGCCATAAAAACTCAACTAAATTTCAGAGATTTCTACAATCCTGGGCAGTGTAGAAAAGAATCTAATGTTCTAGGAACCTCATCATGCTGGTTTTGTCCTGAAACTGAAACAGATGGGAAAATATTTCACTACTTAACAGTGAAGGGGTAGATATACAATGCTATTTATCAGATATCGCACGGTACCACATGCCATTTTAAGACAGGAAGTGAAGAAGAACAACCCTTTCGAGTGATTCTGCAGGGAGAGCTTGGTGAGACAATGTTCATGAAATTTGGCCAAGATGCTGTTTCGAGTATAGCTCTTCCTGGGCAAAGAACCGCATGACTGTAAATTGACCAGAAGTTATCGGGATCAATAATAGTGCCAACTGCAAAGCACTTGCAAATTACAGGTGCATAATTGGGAAAAGTGAGTATCACCAGTGGACTCTGCATAATTGCCCGCATTGTGTTTTGTGTCATGCATGAAGCAGTAATGCTATGTCCAGATCTTGAGAAGTGACAGATAAGGAACACAACGTAACAAGGCTAGAATGAGAATTGTTAGTCTCTTCCTTCCACACAAGTCACATCAGAGCAGACCTGGGTTGACAGTGTAAAAGTCCCAGATGGAAGATGGAAAGTCAGAAGGTCTGGTCCTGGAAGGAAATGCCTCTGTTTAAGTCATATAAACATTCAGATGTTTGGAGAATGGTGATGCTACTCATCTCTCTCTATATCTCTACCTGTAAGTAAATAAGGGATTTTGCTACTGTTTTTGTATGTCTTTATCGCTCTGTACTTGGCTCTACTTTGACTGTAGTTTTCCAGAATCATTATTTCTGAGAAGTAGTTGTGTCTTCCAAAGAGACTGACAGTTTTTTTATTGAGATTACTTGCCTGAAAGTCAAGTGCATGTTGCCTGTCCTTGCTGTCAGGTTTCCTGGGCTGCCAGATGCACTTTGGAGTTGTACCTTTTGGTAGTTTCCACTTTTTGATCCATGATATAATTATGCATATTTACAATACCTCGCTTTAGGTCCTTAATGTAAATGTCTAAATAGTAGCTTAGACTCATGTTTCCCTTTATAGTCTCCTCCAGATGGTGAAAAATAATAGGAGCCCAAACTAGATGCTCTGACTCGTACCCTCACAGAGTCTCTCTCTCTCTCTCTCTGTCCATTTCTGTTGTCTATAAAGAGATTCTAGGTAAAGTCATATCCTGATTTAGGCATTGGATTTTGGTATCTGGTATTTATAGGCCATGCTGTCATGCTGTACGGAAAACATCATACCTGTGGTTTTGTCTGTGGAAAAGGTGCTGCTGATAAAACACTGTTTAGAGTAAAACTGAGTGCTAAAACTCTTTGCCTTGAATAATTTATTTCATACACTGCCTCTTTTCTAGAGTGTGAATCGTATGTTAATAGCTTGCAGTTTTCTCACATTTGTTGGTTATTTGAAACTATTGTCTGAATAATTTCTATGAATAATTCTTGGTGTGTAGGTCTTTCACAGTCATTTCATTGAAATTATTTGAAAACTGAAATTCAGCTTTCAAGCTGAGTTAGTTTTTATTGGTCTCATAGACCATAAAATATATTACTTTGCATGGAATTGACTGTTGGAAAACAGCCTGTATTGTCCTATGTAGAAATACATTTGGGTTCCTGATGAGCAAGTTTCATCTGTCTGTAGGTTCTATTTGGTTTGCTTTAAATAATCATTCATAGGAACAACCATAGTATTAAACAGATTCACTAGGTCAGCTAGCCCAATCTCCTGCAATCCCAGGTAATACAGTGATTCAAAGACTTGGTTATTGATCCAAATGCTTAAAAAATTTTAGCCTAGAAACTATCTGGGGAATGACCTTCCTTATGATTTTGATCAAGTTGCAAGTCCTGCAGACATTAACCCTTTTTTTTGTGAATATTGTATTTCTCCTACATTTGGTAAAGGTCACATGGAGAAACATCAGAGATGAAGAGAAACACAGAATATAAGAAAACTAAAACTGGAAGAAATCTTAGATACCTACCATCACTAAGACTAAGCAATATTTTAATATTTTAAAGAGGAAAAGTTAAATATTTATAAACCTTACAAAATAGTTTATTTTGGGTTTGTTTTGAATATGAAAGTTTGGGTAGGTTTCTTTTTATCTCAAGAGGTTCTGTTATGCCTGTTAATTACTTCTCTTCAGGAATACCTCAAGGAACTTTCTATCATGTTTGTAACAGCCAAAAAAAAAAAAAAAAAAACCAACCTTGTAGCACTAACAGTGAACAGGATGAATGATAATGCTGGTGAATTCAAGCATGACAGAAAGTCTATTATTCCCAGCCCATAAAATCTTTACTCATTAGTAATAAGCAATAAACTGACATACAAACATAGAGATTTCAGTATCATTTATTCCTCAGTCAATTTAGAATTCATAGATTAATTTTGGTTAATCGCTGATTATTTAACCAATTTGGGTAATTATTTCTGCATCAAAAAATAGCCTGTTCAAATCTTTTGAAGCCTCCATCATACAAAAATGAAGGCTTCCACTCTATTCAATGGACGCAATTCTTCTGTACTCACTATCTTTCTTGCCTGAGTACGCTGAACAATGTTTTCCCTAAGTGCAATATACAAGTAAAAGGGGGAGACTTTGAGCGTGACCCTTTGCTTCCTCTGAATCTGCAGACCTCCAGTGCAAGGCTTGCTGACCACAAACAGGGAGGTAGGACAAGTGCATTCCAGATGCGTATTTGGATCATCTGTCTCATTCTGATGGATGTTTGTGTAAGCCTCAATGATGCAGTTACCATGGCCTTGCAAGGCAGTCTGTCCTGGTGCTCCTTATTCCTTACTCTTAAGAAAGCTTCTGCTCTATTGACCCCAAATCTTCTTTGCTGTAATTTTGGCCCAAAATTTAATGACATATACAATTATTTTCTCTCTTTATTTTTGCAAGAAAACTTCTACATACTTGAAGACCTTTATTGAGTTTCCTTATTTTTAAAATATTGCCCATTCCCTTATTCTTACATTCATTCTAGGTCTTGTCCTCTAGATCTGTATTTGTCTTTAGTCTCCTCCAAATAGTACGTTCTTGCAGTGCCTGAGTTGACTCCTATGGAGGCCTTCCTACATCTGCAAGAGGAAATGGTTGCTTTCATATGCCTGTAAGCGATATTGCTTTTTAGATATAGCCCAGTACATTGCTTGCTTCCTTCACAATATTCTGACATTTTTGTTTGCCCCCTCCCTTAATTCTGATCATTCCTGAAGATAATTAAATGATTACTGTATTCTTGAATTAACATATCTGTCCTTTTCTATCTGTTGTACTGCGTACTTATGAAGCTTAGCTGATCCATGGCCATTTCACTCTGTCATGCTGTACTATCTTCTATAATATGTTGCTGTATGACCTTGCAGTTTCCTTTTCTGTGTGCCAGCACAGGCAGGCAGGATCTCTAATATAATACAATTGCCATGAGCTCAGGTTAAGCAAATACAACATATTTTTATTGCTTGAAGAGGACCTAAACCAAAAAGCTTTCTTCTGTTCTGGAGTAGGAAAAAAGATGGTTTCAGTTGACAGTCGACAATATCCTTTCAGGAAAATATTCTGGGAAGTCCTGCTCTCATCACTATTATACATAAGTAAGTCCCACCTGCATATAGCATTGTTACAATATTTCAAAATAAATGAGGCCAAGTTTTTCTAGAGATATCCATAAACAGTGTGATGAGGCCCTTGAAAATCTGTCCAGTGCTCTCTATGTAGTGGTGGAACCATCCGGGAAATCTGGCTGCTTCAGGAAATGCTGAACTAGTTTGGACTCCTGGCCCTCAGGGCTCCAGCCAATGAGGAGCTGCTGGGGACAGTCTTCAGTACCAGGGAGCTTTCGATCAGGTGGAATGGCAGATCCCTTCTCACACTTCTGCTGTAAGTGGCCCTACATCTGCTCTCTGTCTCTTCCTCAAAGCACGATCACTGGGGTATACTGGCAAGCATTCACCACAGCGAAGCCTCCCCATTTTTCTCATGCAACTTGACAAAAATATTCACCCTGTGTCTCTGGAGGTGAATGTTTAATTTGAATAAACCATGCTGCTATAAAGCATATGCCAGCTATCTTCATGGTAGACTCAGCAGCCAGACATGATAAAGCCACTATTTGCTTTCAAATGTTTTTCACACTTCTCTTCTTGATAAATTAAGTAATAGACAATGGAGGACAAAATATACAACTGTTGGTCTGAATTAGAGAGCAGAGTGTTTTGCTGCAGTTTTTTAACTTACCAATTACAGAGTAATAGGCATTTCATTGTTTCCAGTGATGTTTCTTGCTTCTTAATAAAGCAAATATGTGCTCATAGGCTTGTGTGTGCAGGCACCAAGGTTTTCATGTGTCACAAGGTAGGGAGCTACATAAGCAGACTCATTCCCATGGCAGACACACATGCACCTGCATTTAACTGCAGGTGATTACAGTAACCGGCTGGGAAAGTGCTTTTCATACTCAGATACAAAACATTGTGTGCAACTTCCCAAGAAGTTTTTTTTCTAGAAGGATTTTCTAAGTGTACTGCAGCTCAAGAATATTGCAAAGCAAAGACTGTATGGCCACACATAACCCTTTAAAATCCACCTGAAGTTAAATAAGGTCCGCAGCTGCCTCGGGTGAGGTGGTCAGCATAAAGTACCTTCCAGGCAAAGGGAGATGAGTGGTCATTTACACCCAGCATTTTCAAGTAGTGGCTGGGAAAATATTGATTGTTTTTTGGGTCTGTGGGCACAACTTGAAAGGGGTTGGAGTCAGTGAAGGTGACGAGGTGGGCAATTTGGTTCTCTCTGCTACTGCAAGTATTTGAAGACCTGCAGGGAAAAGAAGAAAGGGTTTTCCCCATGTCAGCATCCTGTTTGCATCTTTTCTAGAAAACACCACATACCAAGGAACTAGAAGGAGTTCCAGCAAGAGGAAGACTGGGTAGTGTGAATGTGTTTCAGGAGTGAGAGCACAGAGTACATGTTCAGGAGCCCCTGGGACTTTTCTTGCCTCTGCCACTGTCTGGCCTTGCAAGCCAGGGCTAGTCGCTCTAGGTCTCTTCAACCCTCTTGTGGTTGACGCTGGCTTATAAGTGCTTAATAAGGACCTGTAAATACAAAGAACACAAATGACCTTTCCCTGTAAACCTTCTGCTGGTCTGTCCAATATACAAGTAGGAAACGATGTTAGAAGATGCTATAAGTAATAGCCCCAAAGTAATTATGCAGTAAAAATGTGGTGACCTTGGCCAGGTGACCAAACATATTATATACCACCTGCAGAAGAAAATAAAGTATCTCAGAAACAGAGAAAACTGTGATTAGGAAATTCCCTTGAAAGTAACCCTGTCTTTAGCCATCTGCCCCTGAGCTGACTAGAAGTGACTGGTCAAACAAGTGGGCACTTTTGATGTTGGGGCTTGAAGTGAGAATGGGATCCAGCTGTTCGTGCCACTGATTTCTGGTGTAATTGATTTTGCTCTGTTAAATCTCCCTTGGTTAGTTCCAGCTACTACCGTGTAAACGTGGGCTCAGCTAGTCACCCTAATCAGGGAGGCATTTTAGTTTGTTTTCAGAAAGGGAGGGACTTACCAGCTCCTTCCAGACCCAGCTGTTGGTTATGAACAGTGCCCACCTGGGTTTCCGCAGTACATATGCTGCAGCTCTCAGTGTGTTCAGTGTCTGAAGTGTTTGATCCTCTGTGCAGGTGTACAAACAATCACTGAAGAAAGAAGAAATGGAAATTTCCCAAGGCAATGAGCAAGAAAGATATTTTTGTCCTTTTAGCTTGCTCTGAGAACCAAAGTGCTTAGATGGTCAGTTCTGGGCACAGGAAGGATATTTTAGAGGTTACAGAGGACTCTAATGAAATGAATGTTTACTTGACATGAGATCAGACATTAAACTGTGACTCATCCCCAAGTTCCCTCGAGATGTGAGGAGTTCAGATCTTGGATTCCCTTTGAGCACTTTTACATACTAAAGCTCCATCTCTGTCAGTACAGGTGCACTTCAGCCCAGAGAGCTAACTGTAACTCCTAGAGAGAGACCCAAATCAGCTCTTACCAGTTCACTTGCTGATAGCAGCAGAGACAGAACAGTAGGTAACTGAGGGCTGAGAGCACTGAGAATCTCACCCAGTAGCTGGGCATATTTCCCTTTGAATCCTGTGTTTTTGTGGCCAGATAGCTAACACACTATTTCAGCTGACTGCATTAAATGTATATATTCACTCTCTGTGATTTGTCCTTTTGCTGTAATCCATACCCTGAGACAGGGGGAGGTGAGCCTGCCATGCAGTAAGGTCTGAGCTTCCCCATTCAGTTGTGCTGTGTTGTGCTCTTCAGCTTGTGCATTTGGGCTCTGCACAGAGGAGGTTTTATCCCTTATCTTGTGTTGCCAAGGACCAGAAGCCTAATCATGTCTTTCTGTGATACTGGGGTTATTAGTAGCTGAGTAGGTGCCTGCCTTGGCCTTCCAGCCTTCCATCCCTCTCTTTGTCTCTCTGCAGGGCAGACAGACCTGAAGTACTTCTTATTTCCTAGGTGGCAAGTGGGTGCTTAGTGAAAAGCATAAATCCTACAGAACTAGTGAAAAAAAAAGTGCTAGATAAAATAGATGCTAGCAAAAAAAAAAAAAAAAAATACAAATCAGTAATTCTGCCACCAGGCACCTGCTGGCATTGTCAGCAAAATTTAGTAAGAGGTGTATGGAGCCATAGGGTTTGCAAATGCCTTTTCCGAAGCCTGTTTTAGCTCTCTCTGCATGTTTATTTATTACTGTCTTCACAGCACTTCGTTCAACCTTTTTAAATGATTCTGAAAGGTGTAAGATTTAACATCCATGGGTCTGATGTCATGTTTCAACCTCTAGAGTGGGACTAGCAAGGGCAGCAACTGGGTGACATTTCTCACACTGTTGAGCAGCATTTCTCTGACTTTTCTTGGAAAGCTGACTGCTGGGGGTGAGAGGGGATTGTCGTCTGCACACTCACACCATCAGTCCTTGACCTTTCTGTTGACAACATCCACGACGTGCCCTTTCTGACAGTTGCAGCAACAGGGCAGTTTTGTGATAGGGACACATGTCAAAGGAGATCTAGGCTGAAATCATCCACTCATTTTGCCTAAGCTGCTGAGCAGCTATCAGAAAGTTAGCACCTCGTGGATGCTCGAACAACTGCTCTGTTTGTGAGCTAGCAGCCGTTTGGTGACAGGCTCTGATATCCTATTACCAATTCCCAAGCCATCCAGCTCCTCTGAACACGTGCACACTCGAAAAACAATTACATATAAATGTAAATGACTCGGAAGGGCCGAGTGATAGAGATGTGACCTTCGGCTGGGTTGGGTGGGTTGTGAGAGACAGCCGGAGCTGGGGGTAAACTGACACCTACATCCTTGTCCTGGCAGATTGAGAAACAGACTCTCACCCCAAACCCTCCCTACTCTCCACTTCCCTCCACCTGCACCCTTCTCGCAGGAGAATAAAAGTGAGACTTAATACATCAACTCTGCAGTGGTTCTATTTTTAATGGAAATGGAGATCATTTTACTGGAGATCAGTATCTTGCAGCAACTTGTGAGATTTAAATTCATCTGCTGCACAGGGTTGTTGGGAAGCTGTAATCTGGGTCACTTCAAAGTACTTTTATTTTGAAAAATTGTCCAGGGCTTCAGCTGGTGTACATCAACACAGTTCTACTGCTTCAGCAGAGCTGATTTACTCCAGCTGAGGATATGGCCTGATATCATATGGCTGCTTTTTAACTTAAAAGTATATACTGCTGCCAAGCACAAGACAGGCAGATTCAGGGTTCAATATGAGAGAAAAGGAGAATCCTTTGTAGGATGATATTGTTCCTGGATAAAGATATTTATAGCAAATGATTAAGAAATTATGTATCCCTACATTTGCTGAGCATGACATGTTTGGATATTATTGTGTTACTTTGAATATTAGTTGCATTTACAAAGTGAAATTCCAGCCTTGGTCTTTGAAATTCTCTCCCTTCATACTTAGTAAATCACAATTATACTGTCACAGCTATTTCCAGTGGACCCTGAGGGTCAGTGGACTACTTTTAAGTAAGTGAATCACAAAAGGTAACTAAGAAAAGCAGACCTATTGTTAATATTCTTGAATTCATTATTCAACAATGTGCAGCACCACTGAAAAATGTTTTGAGAACTGTCATTTGGTTGGAAAGCAATTTCAAGGAGGTTATTTTTCCTTCTTTTTTTTTTTTTTTTTTTTCTCTTTTTTCCTCTTCCTCTGTTCACATTTTGATTTTGAGTCTCTTCTTGACAGTGTGTTTATATTTTCTTTCTTTTCAAAAGCCAGGATGTTGAATATGAATTGAATATATTCTTTAAAATGTGTCTTAGCATCTAGTGATGTGGATGCTAAGATGTCATCCCAATCCTCAGTGCTTTAAAGGTGGCCATCAATGGTCATGGCCATAAAACCCTGAAGAAGGGCTTTATGACAGAGACATCTTCTGCCTGTCGCAGAATGTATGGGAGACTCCCGTGACAAATCAAATGCTTTGTGAGTAAGGTCTGTTTATGCCTTTTAGAGACCCAACTTTCTCTGGTTCCTGCCATAAAAGATCATATTTCCTAGTCTTTCAACTGAATATGTGCCTTATATGAGAGCAGCGATTCTGGCAAAATCCCTGTCAGGAACCCACAGTGCAAAGAGCTGAAGAGATATTTATAGCAAAAAAGAGAATTTCCTCATCAAAGAACTTTCAGTCTAGACAAAGTGCCTTTAACAGCTCCCTGACACACCGCTGACCTGTGTAAATGGAAACTCTCTGTCCCCGTCCCGCTTCCTTGCACTGTGTCCAAATCCTACCATCAGCAAGGCGTGTAACTCTGACGGAGCTGCAGCTCTCTGGCTTCGTCGTCCTTTGCTTTTGCTTGTATGCTGAGAGCTTAGTTGGGACAGAGGGAATGCATTTCCTTTAAACACCTCATCAAATATGGACTTCAAAAAAAAAAAAAAGCTTCTTGATGGCTATTTTGGAGTTGGAGTTGATTTAAAATTTCCAGGAGATATTTTCACATTGGTTGGCATACACACTATTAAATCCAAAATCCATATAATGAATGTCAGTATGTGTGCCAGTAAGGCTTAAATACATGTATCATTAACAGAGTTAAATAATATACTTGTGGTGATTGTAAGGGAGAAACATTGTTTTAGGAATACTTCAGTTTGGAACAAGAATTTGCATGATTGTCAGGTAGAAGTCAGGGACAAGAAAATACACCTAAGATTTCATCTGTAGCTTCTCTAAGTGAAATGCATTTAATAGCTGGGGACTTGCCTTAGAATCATAGAATGCGTAAGATTGGAAAGGAGCTCTAGAGATCATTTAGTCCAATGCACTGGGTGGCATCCAGGCGGGTTTGGAAGATCTCCAGAGAAGGAGACTCCACCACCTCTCTGGGCAGCCTGTGCCAGGGCTCTGTTACCCTCACAGGAAAGAAGTTCTTCCCCACGTGGAGATGGAACTGCCTGGGTTTCAACTTATGCCCATTACCCCTTGTCCTATCACTTGCCACCACCGAAGAGAGTTTTGCCCCCTCCTACCTACATTCCCGTCTGGTATTTATAGACATTGATCAGATCTCCTCCTCTGCTCTAGGCTAAAGAGGCCCAGCTTGCTAAGTCTTTCCTCGTATGATAGATGCTCCAAGGGGTTATGAGAGTATTTCACAATTAAGATTTTAGAAATAACTAGAAATTTTAAAAATTTTTAATTTCTTTTTTGCGTAGACATAAGAATAGATGAAAAATGTCATTTTGCGGGGAGGCAGGAAAATGGCAACTTATTCGTTAGAAGTGGTATCATCCACAGATTTTTTCTTTTACAGAAAGGAGGGTACTTTGTTTTTTCCCCTGCTTCCTTCCCTGGTGGTGAAACAGGAAAAAAGAAAAAAGAAGAAAAGAGGAGAAGAATGTGAAGAAACACATCTATAAAAGCAAACATATTGATATTCACAAATGAATGTACTTTATTTCCACTGTAAGACAAATAAGTTCAGCAACATTGCATAATTAAAAACATTTTGAAAAAAAAAAAGGTGGAGACTTGCTACTTAGCTGTGAAATAGCAGTGGAAAAAATGTCTCCTAACATATTTAAACATTCCCCTAGAAATCTGTTTAAGATTCCAAGAGAAAAGGTTGTTTTAAGACTAAGCGTAGCCTAGTGCCATTTCCACTTTCCTCCTCAGCAAGATGTTCTCAGCAATATGTCCGTCTGGGGCTGGCCGGAACAGATGAGCAGTTGCTCAGTAAGCCTGACCAAGAAACTCTTCTGACTGAGAAATAACCAAGAGAAAACAAAACAAACAAAAACAAACAAACAAACAAATGAAACCCCACAACGTTTTCAGCTTTATGGGTAAACTTTTGGATGATCATCAGTGTGAGTCATGACAAAGAAGGACGAGGCAATGTTCTGGCTGAGAAAGATTTGGCCTCGTGTGTAGGCCTCATTTCAGGTTTTAGGTCTTTGCGATTTTGACTTGTTCTGGATTTCCATTTGAGGAATGGGATTTTCCGTATTGTCCATGATGCAACCTGATGTGAGTCTGATTCATGACTCCACGCATTCAGAATTGGCCCTAAAGTTTCCTAAGCCTGAGCTCTGCTTCTGCCTTTATTTAGTTGTATTGGCTTCACTGGAACTAGTTCTTGTTCACCTCAGAAGGAGCGAGGAGATATTTAGGGTCGAGCCCTGTAACATTGGCCTAAAAGGAGACTAGGAAAAAAAATTCCACCAAGCTTCAAGTTCTACAAACTCCTGATGGATGTTCTGCCTACAGGTATCAAAACACAGCACAGGGCTGCCTAAAACAGCACTACAACCTGCTTCTGGACATATATTGTCAATTCTGCTTTCTTTGTATGGATTGAGAAACTGAATCCCAGAAAAATTAAACCAAATATTACAGAGCAAATTTGTATCACAGATTGGACTAGAACTCAGATCTCCTTCAGGCACACTTAATAAAATGAGCTGTGCAAATATATGTGTCTTTTTAACTGTGGAGATACATCTCTGTGAGGACCAGGGGGATAGAAATGTTCCAAGAGGTACAGCTTTTAAACTGGCACAGGAATAGCAGTATGGGCTTCGTGCAGTAAGTGACCCTTGATCTGATTTTTTCCACAGTAACACAGTCCTCCGGTGCTGCTTTCTGTCTTTTCCCAGCTGAAGTGAGTGCCTTTCCTAAATGACTCAACCCTACTACATATAGAAGAGTTTTCTGTGAATTTGCTTTCAGATAATTTTTCACATGTCTGTCTGGACTTTTTTTTAATGTATTCCTTCAAGACTATTAGTGAAGCAGCTCAGTGCCATTTTTCTAGGGTCCTGAATGTTTATTTCTCCAGGTAGGGTGATTATGGGCATGATGGAATGATGTCTTTAGTCAAGTGTAGATCTTATCTTTCCATGTAACAAGGTGGCCTAATGAAATGAGTTTTATTCAAAGACCTTGTCTCATAACGCTTCAGGAAAACATGATAAATTGAATGATTCTTTTAGCAAATGCATCACACAAAGCACTGGCATATTGCTTATGAAGTTTAATTTTGTAATAGTTCATGGGGTATAATATACCTGTAGCTATTTCATTGGAATGAATCTTTCAGGCTCATTACAAAAGCAGAACTGTTGTCCCAAAATATTGCTTTTCTTGTTGAACTGTATCTGGGATTCAGTACAATTTGCATGTTTAACCTCCAGGGAACCACTGCATTTCACTTTTTAATTTTTTTCTTTTATTGTGCTATTATTATGAACTATGATGAAACACTTCTTCTTAAGCAGTAGGAGCCTCGCTGTTATAGAGATTCTGCTGACCTACTGTGGCAGACCAAATTTAAACCTAAAAATGAATTAGGTATTTTATTTTTAAATGAGAAAAGTTTGGTTGTTTACCTGCTTCAAGAAAGCAGAACAAGCCAAAAGTAAAAATATTGTGATCTGAACATGCTTTAGTTCTCTAGGAGCTCAGATAGCACCTTTAACATGTCTTAGGAAATATGTTGGTGATGCTGGAAAATGGCTGAGCCATTTTTTTGGGGAGGGGATAATGAGAAGAAACTCCTCTCTTGATATATAGCTTATCTAAAGTAGCTTTACATCCCTATTTGTGTATATTGCTGTGGTATGGTGCATCAGCTAGTGACATTTGGGGTGAACATTGAACATTTATTACCTGTACTTCCTTGACGATATAGGCCCTCCTATATGGCTCCTATAGGGGTTTTTCTGTGGCTGGAGAGGGCCAAGAGGAAAGAGCAGTGGGATGGATGGTGTTTGACATGCTGCTGTGTACAAGCCCTATGGAGGTCCCAATGTGTTTCTGGGAGTGGTGGGGTGAGCAGGGGGCCGAGCACAGTATCCCCACTTCCTACTCATGCTTTCGATGGAACTGCCAGAGTTGGGCTGTTTGGCTAGTGGATCATTGTGGAGGTTGACACTGTAGCTCATTTCAGTTGGAATGGGTTTGAGGATGAACTGGCTGTTTGTACATGCACAGTCCGATGATGTACTCAGGTTTCTGAAAAAGCAGACACTCAGTGTTTCCTTGTCCCAGAAAACCGGTGCCCGAACCAAACACTTCAACATCAGTCACATACAGTGGTAATTTCTGGAAACTCATCAACTGATTCTCCAGAATGCGCTATGCTTATTCCCAATTTGTATACCCATGGGTTTTTTGTATTTTTTTCTTTTTTTTTTCCCTTTCAACCAGAAACTAGAGTGATAAAAACAGAGGATATGAATGTGAGTCTTATTTCTGTATTGGGTTGTGATGTGAGAAGCACATGCTCCTGGACTAGAGATCTTTTAAACATTCCTAGGTTGACCTGTTTGGACATAGACCCTAAAACCTGTGTGATTGTCATGACACGCTGATTCCTTCCTCCTGACTCCTCATTAATTTCTTTTTGCCTTTTTTTCCCTACAGTATCTCTAGAATCAAAAGGACTGAAAGAACCACACATGAATTCAGGGAAACAGATTCAAGACAAATGGTCTATAGTCCACTGAAATCAATGTGATTTTTTTTACCTTTAGAAAAATGTAAAGTTTTTTTTTTACCTTAAAAAAAGGCATAATACTGTAGCCTTTTTCATGCTCTCATTCTGTATTTTTTGTGTTACAGTGAAACTTAGAGGACTCTATGGCCTCACTCTTTTACCTGTTTCCTATGCAATGGTTTCTAGATCTTCAGCCTCACTGAATTCACTGGAATTCGGCCAAGGCAAAACAGCGAGGCTATGAACCCATCTCTGAAGCAGAGATCTTCCTGAGAAGGAAACTACTGACCTTATGAAGGGCCTTTACACTCTGTCACAGTAGAAATACTTATTACTGGTAGCATTAATGCAGTGGCAGGGGAGTTGAATGATTTGCCCTAAGTCATGAAGCAGGCAATGGCAAGATTAAGTCTCCTGTGATCCAGTCTCTGATTCACCATCCTTTTCTACATGTCTGAGGAAACATTTTGTCTGAGCGTTGTGCCATTCAGAGAGCCAGTTCCAAAGTAGTTTCTACCTTTTGGGTGTGAGTGGTAGAAGTCTATTGGCACATTAAGTAGGAAGAGTGAGTCTGTATCTTTGTTAAAGCCTGAGTAGACTTGAAACATTCTGATTTCTGAGGAGTAATTAGGTTGGGACGCAGTGAGCTGTATGATTATTTCTGTTCATATTGTTTGATTTAGTCATAATAACACATCCTTTCTTATTACTGTAAACATCTCTTTTTTTTGGCTCCTGAATGAGTAAAATAAAGCTCCAATATGTTGACTTTGAACAAGAAAATTGTCTAACATATACATTTAAAATTACTGCTTTTGAATAAATCCCCAAATTATATTCAGTTTGAAAACCTTGACTTTTAAGATTACAGTATCTCTTTATCTAATGTTTATCTCTTTTCAAAACACTGAAGGGTGCTTAACCTTGAAATTTCCTTCTCCTGACCTTTGCAAAGACTATTGGTTAAGATATCTATGTCATCTAGTTTACAATTGTTTGTTTATGAAGCTTGCAATAGGACCGAACATGGTAGGATTTATCATGTGATAATAGACTTAAAAATGTCTGTGGAATTGAGTTTGAAATCTATATAATGCATGCACTGTATTACACATATATACCACAGTCAGTATCTTTAATCACATTTGGTGTTTCTGTCTATCTGCATATACTTCACAATTTTTTCTTCCATAGCTTCAATTAGTGTTTAATGAACTTAGTGCGAGTTAATTATTAAAAAGTGACTTCAGGGGTCAAGCCTGTTTTACTTAGATCCACAAAGACACAGCGTGAATGTGGTTTTGCCACTATGAAAATTGTAGTGAAAATCTCATTATTATCTTTCTAATCAAGGAATAAGAACCTGACCAGCCTAAGTATGCTTTTCACCACAGATTCTCCAGCATTATTACTATACATATTTATAAAGCAGCAATCTGCCCTGTACTCAGGTATACTGCTCTTACAAATCTAACAGCCAACATTCATTTAAGTCTGACAGCACCATTCAATGTTTTTTATGTTCCTCCTCCTTGCTGATTTAAAAATGTTATGAAATTGAAGTAGACTGCAGTAAGTACAGTGACAATAAGTTATTTTCCTATTAAGGACAATGGGATGTGGTTTTTTGTGCCCTGCTTCTATGTTTGTAATAATTAAACATTAGAAAGGGGTGCTGTATGCAAAATATTTTTTTTTAATGATTCCAGAATCAGAATGTTATGGCAGAGTCAACATGCCTACAATATTTTGGATTCAAATCCATGTTTTTTGCAGCTAACATTTGTATTTTGGTGAATATCTTGTATGGTCATTTAAATATTTGAGATGAATCTCTGGCTGTCATGGAAGGTACCCACCATTCCTTGGTTTTGCTTTTTTGCCAGACCTGGCTAATATTTTAGCTGTCAGACCTTGTAGTGGCCTCTCCTCACCAAAGAGGGATCCCTCACCTTGCCAGCTGCAAGGGAGGCTGGACAGCAAAAGGTTCCTGCACATCTCAGTCCCTTCCACATCCTTCTGCTGCCTGTGCAGGTCAGCTTAAGGGCCACCTTTCTATGCTAAGTTTCTCTGCTAACTGCTGCACTCATTCCTTTGCGTTGTGGTCCTCATCAGCTATTTCATGGCATGGATAGATTCAAGTCATACAGGTCTCTTCCGCACAGTAGTATACCTCAAGTCATCGCCTTGCTTCCTCTAGCTAATACTGTTAGGCTGATTAATGTTGCATGGCTGGTAATAAAGCTGAAGACATTCAGTTTTAGCCCACACATCACCAATACTCTGCTCTAAATAATAACAAATGTGTGTTGTAGGTTTATATCGATTAGAGAGTCTTGCGACAATGAGCTCTTTGTCCCTGACATTTGAAGAGGTCAAGCTGTCATTAATCTTCTGATGTCTTCACAGGTCTTTGCTGATCTGTTTTTGAAAGATTCAGAGCTGACTTTCCAGTAGCTGATGAAGACTGAGGCCAACACCTTTAATGCATAGCCATTTGGTGGTGTTCAGAATAAAGACTCATGCATTCTACCCTCAGGTTTGCAACCTGCGCTTAGATTGCAGCCATGCATTGCACCTGCATTTCACCTCAAGTGTCACTGCAGTTTGGACAAAAATCATATACTACATGTGGTGTTTATTATCATGTTGGTCAAAGTCAGCACAGCCAATCTACAGAGGGATGGTGCATATTTTACAATGATGGAGCCTTGGTAATTTGAGATGAATAATTAAGCGATGACAATAAGTGAGCATCAATATGCAAACAAATAAGTAATGACAAGGAAAGGCGACAGACAAGGGAAAGAAAAATGGCAAGGTTTTGTGAGGATCGGACAAAGATGTTTCTCTGGGATTATTTTGACTGGTGTCAACTCTTATTTAGGAGCAATTTCTTTCAAAGCAATAAATATTTGAGAACTTCATATTTATTAACTGTTAATTTTACCCCTAGGCCTTTTGAGCTAGAAGTTCAAAAAAACATCACTGGAAATGCACACAGACTCCATCTGTTCATCTCCTGCTGTATACTTTGAAAAATGTCACCCAAAGCCTTCCCTTCATTATATTTAGAGGTGTTATTTTTTCAGGTTTTGGCTCCTTGCTTTAACCTTTTGTACCAATTTCTAGATCTCTGTAAGCAATCTCTTCAATAGTCTGTACAACTATGCTTAGTCACTCACTTTAGCTCAGGGAAGTAAGGCCATCACAGGGAGAGACCTCAGTTCCATTTTTAATTATGGCCTGTGGACAGAGATCTGCACTGAGAACTTCGGACTGCTTCAGTCCGCAGATAATTTCCTACTGGTGTCATTGGAAAATTGTGTGCAGAGAAGAAAGACAGAAAATGGCTTTTTAATTTTTTTTTTCAGAAAGATGAAGAGTCATTATTATTATTATTCATTATTGTTTATTTTAGTAACTTATTTTGGCAGTTAGTAACACTGTGGAAAATGTGCTTCCATTTAGGCTCATGGAGTACGCTCTATTTCTCTCCTGTTCCCTCTCTCCCTTCTTTCTCTTTGTGCCTCTCTGCCCATTTTCTGCCGTATGAGCAAAGGCTGAGAGAGCTGGGCCTCTTCAGCCTGGAGAAGAGAAGGCTGAAAGGGGACCTGATCAGTGTGTATAAGTACCTCGAGGGAGGGAGTGAGGAGAATGGGACTGGCCTCTTCTCGGTGGTGGCCAGTGATAGGACTAGAGGAAACGGCCACAAATTGAGGCACCAAAAGTTCCACAGGAACTTAAGGAAAAATTTCTTGACAGTGAGGGTGACAGAGCTGTGGAACAGGCTGCCCAGAGAGGTGGTGGAGTCTCCTTCTCTGGAGATCTTCAAAACCCGCTTGGACACCACCCTGTGCCATGTGCTCTAGGAGACCCTGCATATGCAGGGGGTTGGACTAGATGACCTCTAGAGGTCCCTTCCAACCTTAAGCATTCTATGATTCTATGATTTTGGTGCACCTCCTAACAATTTTTTCAGCACATCCCCCTTCGTAGAACTTCCTCAGATCTCCCACATACTGGAATTATTAGAATCAGAATAATCCATGTTGGCACTTTTGAGTGTCTTTGTTAGGGGGGTACGCTTAATCTCTTGCTGGGAACAGAGACCTGGGCTCTCACAAACTCGCAGAGCGTTGTCCTCAGTTGTCTCTGTGTTGCAATTTGCACAGATTTTGAAGGTTTTTTTTCTGTTTCTGTTTTTAATTTTGTTGGTCATTTAGGAGAAATGAGCTCAGGTTCTGCAGAACATCTATGATGAAAACACCAAGCCAGCCAAATCCCAAATCCCAAGATCCACAAGCAGGATCTGCTCTGAAAAGTTTTTCATTATTCTTTTTTTTCCCCTGTGAGAATTAGATTCTTGATTGTGGCAAATGAAAGCATTGTATGTTTGATATTTCATTACTTCTGTAAACTAGGCTATGTATTTACATGAAGCGTGGTTTACCTGTGACGCTTAGAGCTACGTTTTTCTTTTCTCTTGCTGGAATTAGGCAAGAATTTCTCCTATCCTGAAGTGAAAAAAATTACATATTCTTATGTTTTAGATGATAGCTCTATCTCAGCTTTAAAGAAAGCATCGCTGAGATTTAATTTCACTTTCCCGGAACTTCTTGAACATTGTCAAATTGACATGACATCTACCCACTGGTCTGTTAGTATTGCATTCCATAGTAAGTAAAGGACATGCTTGTGTTTGTTAGAGGTCAAAGAGACTCATTAGTACTCATTGCAGAGCTGTGGTCTGAATTAAACTATGTGTGAAACCTCAGGGAAAATACTGTCTTCTTTCCTAGATGAGCATAAAGGGAGATTGCTTTTGAGGAAAAATCTGAATAGATAAAGTGTCTTCTTAGGATGACACTAAACTCATTAACTATGAGATAAAAAAGGTTTGGAAAAGACTCTTCCTTTGGAAGAAACCTTATGAGTTGCTAATTTAAAGACACACTAAACAAGTCGGTCAGTTGTGCTCAGGATGTGTGTTTATGAACAGCTACCATTTGATGACACCAGTCTTAGCCTGTAAAGGTCTTGAGAGCTCCACTTGTAGGTCTTTTGAGCATAAATCACTGTGGTCAGGCCACCCTGAGTTAGTTCTTTCCCAAAGGCAGACATGCCCTCCTCCTCAGTCACAGGTCTCCTCACAGGAGTTGTACAGATACAGACAGACCAGTCTTCATGGCACAGAGCTGTTAGGCTTTCTTACTGGGAGTGTGCTGCTTCAGGTAGGCTTCTCCTGGCTCAAGAGTGTTACTGCTCTTGTCATTGGGGCATCGCTGATTCAGGTAATCTGTAGCCTTAAATCACTATGTTCCAGTGGTCTTTGAAGCACAAATCTTTCCTGCAGAACAGGGTGAAACCAGGGGAGGAGGATCCTTCCCGTGCAACATCTTCAGCCGACAGAAAGGCACAATATAGAGTGAGTGGGAAAGAGGTATGTTTTGCCAAACCCTTATCCTCAGGCTATAGAGATCATAGGCTCTCAGGGAGGTTGCCCTGTTTTTCTGTGCTGACAGTACCCATTCCCCAAGACTGCAGCCTTTGTACCAACTGTACCAACAGCACTCTGCCTTGCTTTTCCCCTAGAAGTTTGTCTGGTTAAAGACTACAAGAGCCTAAATGGGTCACCAGCATGGTACAGAGTGGATCGCCTCTTAGGGACAGTTTTCTCCTCCCATGAAATGAAACAGGCATCTTACCATATTCGTTACTCCCAATGAGTTGCACCAAGGAACTGAGGTTTCATTAAAAGCTTTTTGAGATTCCAGGCATAAGGGTTTGGATAGAAAGGGTTGAAGAAGGAAAGGCAGAAGAACAGGAAGTCTCTTAATTAAGTGTGTATATTCTCCCTTATACTTTGACTTGACTGTAGACCTGGGAACAGGACCTAAAATTTCTCATTCTGAGTCCAATTATTCAGCTGTACAGAGGTTGTTTCTACCATTATAAATATTAATTTATCATAATTTTATCTTCATAGAGAACAGAGAGAGAAGATAGGTGAAAATAGATTAATAAGAGGGGCAATGGCTGACTCCATGTTTTATTCAAAGGACAGTAAAAATAAACTATTTGGTTTTTGTATGAGAAAATATACTGTTTTAACAATATAATTTAGTGGCACATGTTTTTTGCATGTGCTATATTCTTATCTTTTGTTTCATCTGTTGATAAGATATGACAAAGCTCTTTTCAATGCACAGTACTCAGTGAGGGATGACTTACCCAAGTACCTGTTTTGTCTCCTCAGTTACAATTTATACTACCCTGTGATGGGCTAACATATTATCAATCAAGATATTAGGTTAGCTGTAAGTATTTTTAACAAAATACCACAAAATCATCGAAAAATGTTTGAAAGATGAAGATTTGACCACTTAACATGTGTTATAGATTCTGAACATGATGCACAAATGGTAAATTCTGAAAAGTTACATTCCATGTAATGTCGTTTTTGCAGAACTCTCTTGCCTCAGGGTTATGAATTATTGTGCTGTGAACATTATAGGAGAGTTATTTACAATAAATCGTGTAAAACCCCAAATATTTTGCAATCAGATGCTGAGGAATGAGGAACCCACTCTGGTTTATAACTTCCTTCAAACATGAGCCAAAAACTGTACAGTACAGTACCTAGTGGAAAAGCATCCAGACCAATCTCTATAAATACTTACCGCAGTCTCATAAACCAATCTATTAGGAACATGTGACATTTACACTTATATCTGTAAAACTGGTGAAAAAAAGTTACATGAGCTGAGCTCTTTAATGCCTCATCATCATTTCTTATATGTAAAATAACTGGTACTCTAAGGAATTGTTCATATAATCGTTTGACTGACTGTCTGTTATCTAAAATATGATTCATCTGAGTAATATGTACCATGTTTCCCCTGGTCCCCAGTTTATGGTATTAGAGGTATTCTTTATTTCTCTTCTTCAGTCAGTATGGTATAAAAATATACTGAAATATTCTTGGGTTATTACGTAATATGAGTCTTCACAATGGCTATGAAATTAATATAGGTTATTACATTAGTATAATGTCACAGTTATTTTACCCAAAGTTCAGGAAATTAGCTCTGCCACATTATCCACCTGCAATATTTGATATACATCTAAGATTGCTATTTTTGTTGTATATCAACATAGGAATTTAAAAAGAGAAACAGAAAACATCTTGCTGGAAAGGATGTGGGCAAGTAGGTTAACCCACACATTTTCTCGGCCTGCTCTGATTCAACTATTTTGATTGTAGATACAGAAAATTTAAAGAAAACATTTGGGAGAGCGTTTGAAAGGAACTCAGTATGTTAGGGATGGATGTAAGCATTCTTAAATCTACTGCACAGAAAACAGAAAAGGGAAACCAGAATATTAACATCAACAGTAGGACCTACACAAGAACATTTTGGTGTTTAAAAGAAATCTGTATAAATACAAACCTAAATAAAATATCAGACATATGAGATGTGGGACTGATCACAGACAGACTCTCTTCACCCTTAAAACTATTTGGAAAAAAACTAGACCTGAAGCAAATGAGTAAGAAGCACTCAGAAGCTCACACTAAAACTATATGACAGAGATTCGTACCCTGTTGGGACCACATCCTTGCCTAGCACAAACTGGTGTCGCTGCTGCTTCAATGAATGGGGGTGTGGAGACACTAAAAGCGTAACTGTAAGCACAGTAAGTGGGACAGTTAATGCACATGATGTCCAAACACGAAACATTCAAATCAGGTCTGTTTGCTTTTTAGTCCGAAGCTGGTATTTTTGTAAGGAAAGAAACAAAGCAGGGTATTCTAAAAAATTTATTTTTATTAATCACCTGTGTCTATCAGTCATGTATATATAGCATTTCAATGAAAAGAATGAGGTCTTGTAAACTAATATTGATTAGAATGCCACTTGGCTGCTGTATCACTTAATTTCCAGACAGTCTATGGTTTGGTGATTGGGTCTTGGTTTACATAATTACTAATGGAAAGGCCAAGGAAGATGTACTGTAGTGCCTGGATAGTATTTGTTTTCAAACAGAGCAGTCAATTTACAGAAAGACTTTAAGGGTCAAGAAGTTATGCCTTTGTGTGTGGCTTCTTTTTAAAACTTAATTTTTACTGAAAAAGATAGCAGTGTGGCTAAGAGCTCAAACTCCTGATCTGCTAGCATACTGCCAAGGTAACTAAGTGAATGTCTTGGGAGTATACCATGTGTTATCCTGTAGACTACTGAAGAATGTTTATTTTTAGGGAGATTATATGAGAATGAATTTTCAAATATGATTATAAATTGACCCATCCAATTTTATATTTGATGATTAAGATTAGCTGCTAAACCACACAGAATTTGAAATTATCAGTTACAGTATCAATATGCAGAAGTAGGACCCACAATAACCATGCTGAGGGACAAGTGCCCAGGATTCATTTTTATTAGGACTGCATAAATTTTGATGAAAAATGCACTTGTAAAATTTTGCAGTAGGATTCCAATTTGATCTCAGTTGAATAAGAGTGCATTTCTGGTCAGACCATATAATGGGTTGATGCCAATAGCAATTAAGTATCCCAATTATTTTTGTGCTTTTTGGAAACTCTTATGTCAATGGCTTTGACAAAGCTGTTGAAACGTGTTGGCCAGAGAGTAGATTTTTGGGGGTTCTCACAAGAAGTTGTTTACTCGGTGACAAACAAGTCAAGCAGTTTTGCACAACTCTGGTATTTCAAGGAGGAAAGTCCTCTAGAGAGAAAGTTTAACCTACCACAGAGAGAAAAAAAAAAAAGTCCTTAGAGCTCATGAAACCAACACAAATTATGGCAAGTTACAGGATATCAACAGTGCTCCACAAAATGTATAGTACATTGCAGATAAGGAAGCTGGGTAAGGACACATCCTGTCTACTGTAGCAGTCCTCCAGATCAGATATTATTTTTTTTTCTCTTCCTGCTGATGACAGCCCTTTAAATTGTTTGGAAAATGCTGATTTTGCCTGCTATGATATGCAAAGACCAGCAACAAACTTTGCTTGTCAAGAATCTAAAGGATTGCAACGATGACACTGACTTCTTTTCCTAACACAGAGGGAGTGTCAGGCCAGTGTCACTGTCATAGGTACATAGGTTAAGGCCTTAGTATTAACGTGGAGCCAGCAGTGATCTCATGCACTTCCTCAGGACTAGGCTGATGGTTTGGTTCTAGGCTTGGTAACCAGCCCTGCTTATAAGCAACTACCGTTGGTGACTGTTAGGATTGTCCTCACCAAAACCACGCTCTATAATCAGAAGGCAGAGTTAAGGACTTCCGAGGCTCATTTAGTCCATCTACGCGCTCCCCAGAGGTCGTTGCTTAGCTCTGTTACCTTCACAAGGAGTTGAAGATCTTTACTGAAGAGGTGCTTTAGTTAAGAGGCACAAGCAATTTTAGATTTTTTAAAAAATTTTATTTTTTAGGAAAATCCATAGAAAATTTTTCAGTCCTTTAAATTTTTTTGCACAGTTGAGAAAAAGCAGAGCTCTGCGGTGTCAGATCCCCCCCCCCGCCCCCATTCTGTGTTCTCTTATTAAAGAAACTAAAATTGTTTGGAAATTTATTCCAGACACAAGATTTTTCCCCTTAATGTATATTTCTGATGCAGCCACATGCTGGGTTCTTTACATTAAACACATTTAGAGATTCAAGTTTACTTTTAGAAACAGCCTGCTTTGTTTTCCGTTCTTAGTTGTTTTTCTTTTTTTCTTTTTTCTTTTTTAAAACCATGAGTTTACTTTTCGTACGCCTTGTCCTTTTAAGGAATGCAGGCTTCTTCTTCCATCTCCTATTGTTTATTTAGTGCTTCATGGAAACACACTGATCTTTGTAGCCAGCAGCCCATTGTCAGCCTCCTTGGGTTGCCTCTGGCATTGCAACTTTTAAAATTACGATTTCCATCCATTAAGAGGTAACTTAGTTTTGGATGGGATTCATCTCATTCAGCTGTCTAAAGCCGGAGTATCTGCGCCAAGTTAGCTAGCTACATAGACTCTGTAGCTATCAGGAACAAAGGGGTCTCCAGAAGGTTATTTTTCCAGCCTGTCCTCACGGGCATTGTCCCTGTGTCTCTCTCCATTGAAACAGGGTGTCTGGATGATGCCTAGGCTCTGTACGGACCCTCCCTGCTGGAGAGTGTTTCAGTTTCCTGGCCGACCTTCGCAAGGAAATGGCTGAGAAGTGTCCTTTGTGGCAATGTCCCCAGCAGGGTACAAACCGTGCTGGGGCGCAAGTTCCGTTTGCCTCGACGGAGCGTTACCTCTGCCTAGCCTCAACCGTCCTGAGCTGCCATTCGCTAAACGTAGATATAAAGCGGGGATAAAGTCGTTCACGCACGCCTTTGCACCTGTTTGATTAGAAGAATAATGCAAAATGGATCAGGCTAAACTGGTGGCAGTCTGAACACAAGCAGCTCTAACGACTTCTCTGATTCTCCTTTATGCATCTAATTTTCCTGCAGAAAGCTGCTCAGGGCCATAGGTTTTGAACAGGCCAAGGGCTAAACACTTCCAATGCTGTTTTTCCTTTACAAGATCCACATCTACACTGTATTTTCTTTTGCAGCCTCACTTTTCCAGATTCCCTTTGTGTTATTATAGATTCCCTCTCGGGATCAGCAAAATAATATGTGAAGTATATTACCGATACGGAAACTTGCTTCAGGGTTATCTTTAGATATCTGAGTTGAGCTCTACAAGTGAGGTACTAAATCTGTCTTGAGATTATCAATACAAAAAACAAGTGAAAATATAGGCTTTAAAAATGGTTTGAACTCTTTTGTTCTGGAGACTGGAGAAAAGAACAGAACTAGGCTCTGTGGTCACTGTTGCAATACAGCTGGCTTGCACTGATGTAACTGAGAGCAGGATAAGACTTCACGTATCCTACTTAAAACAGTCAAATATCATGAGGGGTGCAAATAATATCACATGGGTGAGGCAGAGCAGGAGATGCAAATGACAGCCCATTTTTCCTATAATCATCATGAGTGGTGATGATGATGATATTGTTACATTTTTATGGCTGAGGTATATAAAATAATTATTTTAAAATAGTCTAGAAAAAAATGAAAATACAATAGCACTATATATATGTAAGGCTTAAAACTCAAACCTCTGATAGTCTTTATCTAGCTCACAGTACCTTCTGTGTGGCTACCTGTTTTACTACCTGTTTTATTTATTTTACTAATAAAAACAATCCTTTTCTCTTACTTTTACAATAAAAATTTCCAGGTAAAATGAATTTTAAACTTTTAAGCTGTAAAGTTTAGGTTTGGCTATTTTTCTTCTTTTTTTTTTTCAAGTTCAAGTACTGCAGGCATATCAAGGAAACTTTAAAGTCTCTTTCTTTTGTGAAGATTTGGATATATGGAAACCTCTACTAATTCCTTTTGTCCTCTAACTTCTTTTACCACAGAAGAATTTTTAAAATTTCATGTTTTCAAAATAAAACCTTTAATATAGTTTGTACATAAAACAATATCCTGTTTTTTTTTTCATATTTATTTCTTCAATTAGCTAGACTTGCACAAAAAATTTCAGTGTTTTGTTGCTAATAACTAATGAATAACAGGTAACAAAAGCCACAGTAGCATCTTGTACTCATTAGAGATTGGATCAAACTAGCTTGTGCATCACATGAAGCATGCCGTCACATATAGACAGCAAGAAGTGTCTGGGGCAGCATACATTATTAATTAGAGCTGAAGCCGGACTTCTGTTGTGGCAATCACGACTTTTATGTTCTATTACTTTCATGTTCTAAAAATACTATGCGTGACTTGTTTGTTTATGATTTCTGTGTGTGAGCTGGTGGACAGTGGATGCATTTCAGGAGGGGCTGTGAGCCTAAATCGTGGTCTAAACAACAGGGAGGGCAAGTTCAGCAAGGGTGTGGTACCAACACAAAGCCCTTCTGCTTGAAAGTGAGAATCCAGGGATGGCAGCAGTTGTTTTCTGGCACCTTGAACTCAGTTGGATGAAGTTAGAATTTCTTTCATCTCCCATATCCTATATCCGGAACATCCAAAAATCTCTGGATATTTTGAAGACTCTTCTGTATTTCATATTCATTGAGACTTCTGGTGCTTCTGACCTAGAAGGGAGAACATCTCTGTTTTTCATACATGCACCTTGGCTTGTGTAGTGAATCTACCTTTTGCAGATTTCCTGCCAAATCCTGCCTGGATTTCACTACAGAAACCTCTTCAACCTCTTCCTGCTTGCACTGTTTGAATAGATTTTCTGCAGAAACAAAGACTGCCCTCCCTTTTGGAAATAACTCCCTCCATCTTGTACATGTAATGAATTTAAATGCAAACAGCCCCATCATGTCCTTCCAGGATAGGGATAGGTGGTTATGCAATGAAGCTGTTAACATGATACTTTCCAATGATTGGATCCTCCTTCTCCAAAGTGACTAATAAAAGGCAAATGTGTGTTCTGTTGGCGTGAATGGCTGCACGCACCTGGCAGCGTGTGGCTGGATGAAGTGCTGGGTTAGAAGGTGGCTTTCTGACAGCAGCTTTGTCAGAGGTCTCTAGGTTGGTTTCTAGGAGCACAATCAAATGTGCCCTTGGAGTCACACTTCAACAGATGAAACACTTACCTGGGTGCTTCAAGCTGAATAGTTTTATTCTATGCTAAATCATATATAAAGTGTAAACCTTGTTGCTGGACTTTTAGATGGGGGCCAGTTACCGACAGATGAAGGGCGGTAACTTTCTAGACTGCTTTAGCAGGATCCTCATGTTTCTGATCCTATCCTGGGGTAGTTTTAGGTAACAGTGGCCACATGCGAAACTCACTAGGCAGACCACGTACTTCTCTTTTGGGGTCAAAGAACTGACACACAGTGAATCAGTTGTATTGCCAATAAACTACAGGGTTGACCTAAGGAATCTGGAGTTCTTTACTCTCATATTTGTGACTACTAATTTTTGGTTAAGGTCCTGTTCCTGATCAGATATTTCTCCATGAGCTAGTCCTCTTCTTAAGCAGAGACAGACTTTTCTTATGCCAGTGCAATGAGATCATGTACAACTGAATTGCTTAACAAACCCATCATGAGAAACATGATGAAATGACAGTCATCCTCATGTTGTTAGTGGGAGCAGAGCAATCTTAGCAGCTCATAAAGTAGTACTGTTAGTGTTAGGTTTTAAAGCTTTGTATTTGCAAAATCAAGAAACTGAGAAATCAGACCAATTAGTATATCTTCTAAGACCTTTTTTTCCCTCAAATAAAACTGTAATGGGAGGACCTTCCAGCATCATACATCTTTAATGGAAATGCTTTGCATTTATAAACATGAAAAAGGCAATAGTAAACTTATAACACTTCATGAGATCTATCTTTTGGCTAACTTATAAAGTATTTTTCAATAATTTTGTTTGTTCTCTTGGTTGCTTCAAGGGCTCTGTTTTCATTCCTGAAAGATGTTTGTTCAGCCAGTTTCTGAAATTACCAGCATTTTCCAGGGCCATGATCTACTTTGACAAAAGCAAGTCTGAATACGGCGGATGTTCCAAGGAACATGTGTTTTGAATTGAAGAACAATGATACAGTTTTGTTTGCACTCATAAATAATGAAGCTTTTTCTGACCACAAGTAAAGATTGTCTAAATTAGTCTCCTGATTCAGTAATTGATCTGAAGCGTATGCTGTGTCAGAGCTATCAATATACTGATGACTACATGCATCTAAGAGAGCTGCAATAGTGTTTATGAAGGGCATTATAAAGAATATAAGAGAGTTTAGAAACGATCTTTGTGGATTATCTTCAGTTAATGGCATGGCAAATGTCATTTTATGGACCTAATTTACTGAACATTAATAATGCTGCAGTTGAGGTAAATCATTTTAATGGCAAGATTTATAGCACTAGCACTAATTTACCAAAGGAATTTACAAAATCCATTTAGCTCTTCTAAAGAGGCGCTAAGTGGATGTTATGGCTTGGTTTTAGGCTGACATTGTCACAGGAGCAGTGCAGCATGGCTCTTTCATTCTCCCTTGTGCCTGTACATAACAAGGGCCAGGAGATGAGTTCAGCAACAGCGCTTTGGTGAGTCAGAGGACAGTGGTGAGTGATCAACCCACTTTTCTCCAGCAAGAGCAGCTGACTAACATTGTGCCAAAGTGATACAGGGAAGAGGTCCTTGGGGATTGCACCTCTAGCACAATAACCATCATATTAAATGCATTTACCTTCACATAGCAAAACTAATGTGAAGTCATGGATCCTTTAGGGATGCAGACTGTTATTGGGAGAGCAAGATGCTGGGGATCCTCAATGTCCATGTCTATTCTGCTAATGAAATTATTATCTGTTATATTAAATTCAGAATAAGCTCCAGTATTTATGGTGTGAAGATGACCAAGATGACTGCAAAGCATTTCTCTTCCCAAAAGATCAATGGACTCTCCTTAAGCAGGAACTCTCTTGACGGATATGGCACACTGGGCCAGCAATAGTTTGGTTAGTGAAGTTCCCATGCAGAGAGATGATATAATGGAAGAGATGTAACAGAAGCATTGCAGAACCCCCTTCCCTACAATATGAGCCAAAAAGAAATGACCAGTGTGCAAATTAGTGAAGCTGTGAAAAGAGAAAAAGAAAAGAAGAAAGTAAGAAATTGCTATTTCCTTGTTTAAATATGTGGAAATTACTTAGACACTGATGTAGTGGGTATAAATAGAAGATAGATAGATGGGCCATGGAAGGAAAAAAAATAAGCAAGCACTGTAGCATTTGCTAATCAGGCATCTAGTGCAAGCATACAGACTGATCAAATATTCCATAATTATCAGTTTAAAAATGATGGCATGGAGCATTTGATTATTCAAGGGAAGTTATGGGCTCAACTGAGTGTGAGATTTTATGTCTGTCCAACCTGTCTGTTGGAACTGGTTGTTTATGATGTGACATTCTCTAATGGTAAAATGAAAAACAGCACAGTTCTGTGCCAGGACACAAGAGGGTCATAGGGGGAATGCATATTTATGAAGCAAAATAAATATGAAGATAGAATGTCCCCCTCCCTTTCCCATTCCTCCCTCCTTTTTTTAACTATGTGAGGTCCACAACACGCAGTTTACACTGGCTTATATAGAGCATAGGGCAGCTCCTGTCTCTGTGTTCAGTTTTGATTATGGTGTTGTATTGCTAGTACCCACTTTGAGGAGTGATTTGAAGGAAAGCTCTCCAACTGGCTTCTCTGGGAGGGGCAATTTGCCCTTTACTGCCTTCCGAAGATTCATATACTCCTAAAATGATGCAATATGCCAGTTTTACAGAATTGTGGTTCTGTATTATCCATCCATTTTAAGGAAATGTATGTAACTCTTCCCCTTCATCTCTTGCCATAGCATTTCTATGTACTCTATAATGTAATCTCTAATGCAGAAGGGAAGTGCTCTAGTCCTTCTTTTACGAGAGACAGGGCACAAGAAAGAGATATCTGAAGGTTTCAAAACAAGATGATGGGGTAACGAATCAGAGATGACTTATGTCCTTAGTCTGTACATTAAGTACTTAATGTTCTCTAACATCCACGTTTTGCTCCTCCTCATCCTCTTGCCAGTATAGGAGATGGTATCTAGTATATACTGTCTGCTCCTTTCACGGTTTGTCAGGCTATAATTGGGATAGATTTGGTGGCTCTTGTTCTTCCTCTCTAACTTTAGGTGCATAACTGAAATGCTTAAGCTATCAGCTTAGTGACCCAAGGTTCCTGTCATAGAAAATGGAGGGAAACTGGTTCTTGAGAAAATGGTTCAGCTGTCCTAGTTTCTGAGTCAGTTTTGAAGATATCAGCCTCCCTTTCACTAGAGAGGGACTCTAGGGTGGGCGCTCTCCTAGATACGGTTCCAGTAAAGTCTAAAGTTGGAGGGGATGCATAGACATTTAGTGTTTTGATCGAGAGAGACAAAACTTGGATATCTCACAGAGCCTAATTGGATCATGATGCATTCTAGCAGTAATTAACAAAAGAGAACTGCTTTAAGGAGTTTTGAGTAAATTGAATGCAGAGAGGCTGCTAGCACCCATCTTTAGTCATTCATTGAGCAGGCATTGTGCAATTCTGCACAAAACACCTCTTTCCTCACAAAAGTCTGTTTTTCAGTCCTAGATACAGACAGTTGCCAACTGTATCAAATAATGAGGTGGTTTTTGTAGTGTGCACAAATGAAGATGAGAAAAGTGCATTCCTTGTAAATGCATTCTCAGAGGAAAAAAGGAAACCAGAGTTCTGGATGAGACATGACACATGAAAGCATTCAGTCTGACTCATATTACCACTAACTCATCATCACCTTTCCCAATAAAACCAAGCTGCTTAAAAATTGTGTTGAATATTTTTTCCCAGGGAGGAACAATATTTCAGGTGACAGAGAGAGAACACAGTAGACAGCAAAGAATTCAATATAGATAAAATACTATGTTTTTGCTCTATTTTTTTTTTCTTCACTGCAATTTGGTTTCTTCTGAATTCTTTATGGGCTGTGTTCTACAGGGGAAAAATGCCCCCCAAAAAAACAAGCCCAAAGAAGCAAAGTGAATTTCAAAGACATCCTAAAATGAAGAGTGAACATTCAAACAACCAAGAGGAAACATACCCCTCCTTTGAACTTAGAGTTCAGTATGAACTGGCAATACTTTCATTCAGACCGTTCCTCACAATTAAGTACAGCACTGATGAAAACTCAGAGAGGAGATCAATGATGTGTCCTGGAAAGAGCTTGAACCCATAACAGAAAAATCAAGAGCAAATGCTTTCTAAACATGGGGCCCTCACAGGGATCAAAAGAATTGCTTCAATAGTCTGTTTATTTACCAGCAAAGGCACTTATATTTAATATAGTACTGAGAACAAAGAACCAGCACTGGTACCTGGTTGTTTTATTTCCCTAACTCTGCTATCATCATCAGTACCTGAGATAAGATGCCCAACAGAAATGAAAAACGGGCCAGACTGCAATTTGCCCACAGCTAGGTGGGTCAAATCAAGAGAATCCCAGTGAGCTTTTTTCTCCTTGTCACCAACTCTCTCTCATAGCATGGGAGGAACCACCTGCCCACCACAGTGCTGACCTGCAGTGTTCAGCAGCACACGGTATTCCCACTCCTAGCCAAGATCTATCTAGGTTCCTCACAAGGAATCCCAGAAATCATGCTCTGAGGTGTCCTGAACTTCTTCTTGTGGGATCTCTGTAGCAAAATTAGACCTGGGAGCTTTCAAAAGGCAAGATAGTATAGTAATGCCATGCTGGTGAGTTTTATTGTTAGGAGTCAGGATGCTAATGGAAAGTTTTGTTTAAATGGCATATATTTTGCATTATTTTACCTCTCAGAAATGAGCAAGGATAATTAATTTTTGTCTGTGTATCCCTGATCACCTTCAGACCTATAACTGGAGAACACAACTGTCCATCTAATTATATGATGGAATATTTGTGTATAATGGGCTCAAGACACTGGGACTTGTATTTGTAATCCAAGAGACCACTAAGGGACATTTTTTAACATGGGCATAATCCCACTGCAATTTAAGTGCTTTGCTGGACTGGAGTCAGAAAGCTCATCACCTTCTTGTTTTGAACCAATACTAAGGGGGCCTAGGGATGTATCTATTCATTATAGCAACACCAGGCAGCCAGAGCCTCCTGGTGAATCATTGTTTTATACTCTATTTATATATTTAAAAGTATAACAAATGGAAAGATTGTTATGCATCATAAAATCATGGTGAATGTTCATAGAATTTAGGGGAAACAAAATAAACAGTCACATACCCTCAGTTAAAAGAATGAAAAAGGAAGGATAATTCCCATTTTTTCTCCAACCAGAGATGTATTCCCATGATGTACATTCTTAGTATAACTCATATCGTGCAAAATGGGTAAACACAGGAAACAGCCACAATGTGAACAAAACAAGAGAAGGAGGAACTACTCCAAGGAATTACATTATGAGAAGTTAGTATCTGCAGAAGCTGATCACAGAGCCTGTTTTCCTGCTTATAGGTGATAAAAAAGAATCCTAGCTTTTAAAACAAAATGCTGTTTTTTTTTCTCTAATGCAAATATCCTCAGATACTATGCACAACTTGTTAACATTTTATCTACCTAGAATAATTGACATTAAATTGACATCAGCATAAAACGTAGGTTTTCATTTCTAGCTTATTGTTATTCTGCAGGCCTACTGTTTCTATATTTTCCAGTTTAGAATCACCTATTAACCTTATCTTATGCCACATACTCAGCTCTGTACGTCACTAGTACTGGAAAGAGCTTTAAATCATAGTGGTTTGTCTCACATATCAGCTGAATTGCTTAAAGAATAATATGGTACGTGTTCTTTGTACATCATCAGATTTTTGGCAATTCTTTGCTTGGGATGGGATTTTATTTGTTTATTCTTTCTTTTGATAGATTCAAGTATCTCTTGAATCAGAGGGTCCTAGTCACTCTGGGAGAAGACAAGGGAAGATGCTGCCAGGTCAGTTAGCCAGATTGTTTCAGAGGCTTGACATGTCCCCTGTGATATGGCTGAAGAGCTCTGCCAGCACTGAATGGGTAGCAAGCACACTCGTCTCATCTTTCCTTTACCTTTTCCTATACCTTTTTTCACTTCCCTTTTGGTAGCAATTTTTTAACACAAAAGAGGAGCACTGGTGGCAGTCTGGCATTCTTGTTTTTGCTGGAAGGATGGGCATGTAAGGTCACACTAGGGCATGGCCTCAAGAGAGCAATCTCCAATTAATATTGTTTTTAGAGGCACCACAGACACATCCCATTACCTAATTTATTTATTCCTTGTACTTCCTTACAGAAAGTACCCAAGAATATTCATTTACCTTTTCACAGGGTGCCAAAATCTTCATATCGCTGATGATACAGTTGTGGGCAACGATGGAAAAACAATCATAGTTCAATGCAATAGTTCAATGAATAGTTCAAACATTGCATAGTTCAATGAATCTCAGACCTGCTTTTCAAATGCTATGGTAAGAACACAGAGGAGAATTTGTCCGCAAATGCAGGGACTAAAGGAGCAGTGAGTAGCTTGCCCTGTGGAGAAGGGTCCAGTAGGTACTGCTCTGCATTCCTCCATGAACGTGGGACAGTTTAAATAACTATATTGGCCCCTGGGCACTCCTGCCCCATTGTGGGACCTGCTGGTGCCCCATCCCATTGGTGGCTCTGGGGTGCGAGAGGCAGCATGGCAGGGTGACTGCGATCCTGGACCATCCTGTCTGGGGGCTGCACTGGACTGAGTCTGGATCTGGCTGTTTCCACAGCCCTGCTGCCACATCCCAGCCACTATCACAGCTCCTTTGGGTAATTTCTTCTGGGAAGCCTATAAAATGGTGTTTCTGACTCCAGAGGAGCTGGGCTGCCCTGCGCCCTCCTCAGACTGAGAATCACTACTTGACAAGGTCTGTATCTGTAGAGGAGAGGAAATACTGGATCACCCCTCCCAAACCCTGACGACTCCCACACCAAATCCTTTATGAAGGCTGTGCCTTTCTTGGAGGCTGTTCTTAACCTCTCATCACTTTTCATAAAAAGGCATCTGCACTACACCCAGTTCCCTAGGTAAAAAAAAAAAGTCTTCTGCTTCCGAAGCTCTTCCAAGTATATCTGAGTTCACGGTTCACAAGGTGTGTGTGAGGAGGAGCAGAAAGCTGTGTCATTGCTTGGGCTGTACAGACTTGCAACAGTCCTTGTTTGTGTGTGTATGTGTGAATGAATGACAAAGAGGAGGTATGGCTTGGACTACGCCTCTCAAAATATGTAGGGATGCATGACCTGGCTGATTCTTCTTTTACAGCAGAGTGAATTGCACTTAATTCCTAATGGGCACTCAGATAGCCCATAGCCAGTCTTTTAGCCCATTAGTTAACTAATAATGTATAAAAACTCTAGTATTTCTTCCTAGAATAAATAGGAGGGACTTTGTGCAGCAAAGAGATTGTATACATGTGAAGGTGATGGGTAATTTTGCCAGCTAGCAATGTCCTATTCTTTGCTTATTTGACTACTTCTATCTTTTCTATTTTGCTTTCCATAATATTCCAGAGTCCATGTGAGGGGAAGAATCACCTAGGAACGAAATTGTACAGGAAAATGTAATGGACTTTTTCTTCAGTGCTTACGATGACCAAGAACATCCCTAATACATAATATGGAAGTTATTATTTTGGATGTTTGCAGAGAGAGAACATTTGTAATGTATCATACACACCTTTGGTCTCTGAGAAAACTAATAATGTGAAGGATAAGAACACATGACATAATCACAGTTCCAGTGCTGTTCTGTTTCCATATTTCTGTGTCTCCATGGGATACTTATGTTGCAGTCTTGAATGCATTAAGTGTTATGCATGAAGTCACATGACTTGAACTCCGGGGCAGACACAGATTAATTGATTTCTAATGGAAAAATGCATGCCTGATGCTATTTTCATTGCAGAAGGTCCTTTTCCGTGTAATAAGCAGTAACCCTCTATCTATCTGAAGGTTAAATCTAAAGGAGTTATTACATTCTTTGAAGTGTAAATAGTATGAATGCAATGTTTCCTTTTCACCTTAAACATTGGGCAGAATTACCAAATCCCTTCTTCTGGTATGAGGTGGACTCCTCCTATGTACAATGTACCAGGCCTAATATTTAAAATCAGTCTTATTAAGAGCTGTCTCTGAGGGAAATAATGCTGGGTCTGAGGATACTGATGATACATTCTCTACTAGAGTACCTGCATGAAGTGCATACATGGTCAACAGAATAACTATCTTAGGTTTGTAAGGAAAAGACTAGAGTAGGGCACGTGTGTGTGTTGAGGTTGGTAGTTGTGTGTGGCACACAGTCTGCAATCAGCTTATCCCTCTGAGGCTGTGCATCTTCTTCCTCCTCTATTTGCCACTTAGAAGTAGGCTGAGTCAACTTGCTCTTTTTTTTCCTCAGTCCTCTCCCAGTGCACTTAAGTTATGTGCCTCTGGACATTTGCTATTCCCATTCTTCTGTCTGCAACAGGTCAGACTGAACTGGGCAGCAGTGAGATACTTGTTCAAAACAGCACACTGGCATTTCATTGAACTACCTTCATCGCAGTATGAATTTGAGGCTGTCTTGGGCTTGTCTTGCTGGACCACTTTTCACTAAGAACTAGAACTTCACTAAGAACTTCAGGACAGGAGCCTAGTGTTTTTACACATCTGTACATTACCATTCTTGTCAGTGCTATATACATCAAGATATCAAATGAAAAGCTCCATAATCCTAATTGTGCTTGCAATGCATGGTTTTCTCTATGGACAGACACAGTGCATCTGACTCTTTTGCACTGACACACAAAATAATCCCTGAAAGTAAGGCTAAGTCAACCCAATGCATTCTCAAATAAGATACTGTTTCTTTGTTGGTCATCACAATACTAATAATAAGCAGTGACAGAAAAAAAATCTATGATTTTGACCTATTACTTCTGTTCTTTCCATTCAGAGCTTCTGTTGGAGCTCTCTCTTGGTAAATTACCATCTCTGGTAGTTGGAAACCTTCCTAAGATCACTTCCTAAGGAATTTTCATGATTCTGGAGAAGCTAAAACTGCATATGTTTTCCAAGAAAATTGTGACTACATTTCTTACAAAAGTCTTGTCACTACTTAGATTTGGATATATAGATATAGAGTTAATGGTTTATTTTGAGGAATAAATTCACTTCAGGGAAAAAACAAAAACAAAAAACCCTGCCATGTAAGATGAAAAGAATGTATCCTGCCTTTCTGTGCCTTTTTTCCAACTTGCATCACTTTTGCTTATGTGTACCCTATATGGATGCAAATCCTAAATGGTGTATGTTTTTCTCTGAGCATTTCTAATGTTGGGTGCCATCTCACTCTGTAGGGTCTCGTTTTTTCCTAGTTAAAGATGCTCCTGCCTTTTTAATAAATAGAATTAAAAAGGTGCTTCTGCCCCTCCAACTTATTGCCCAATTGCCCTACCCCATTACAGAGATGTCAAGCACCAGACATGAGCTGGACTCATATTCAGTCAGCATAATTCCTAGTAAGTTCTTAAATTTGATCTAATCTATCTTTAGAATACACATTTTGTTTCTCAATAAAGTATTCTTTTTGTGACCTCCTAATTAATAAGATTAAGGGAATTTAGCCAGGGAATCTGACAAAAGGCAGTATTCTAGGACCCTCACTGAATATTAATATCCGTCTCGTAGCAAAAGCAGAACACTTGTTTATGTATATTGGAACCCCACTGGTTTAGGTCTTTACTAGGAAAACAACAAAGAAGAGAAAAAAAATAACAAATTACAGCTGAAACAAATCATCAGCATTGCTGTTTTCAAATTACTATATTTCTGGGGAATTTCAGTCAGTTACATGAAAAAGAAGACACCAGTTTCAATGGAGCTTTGATAGTCAGGTTATGTTAATAATGGGGACTCATGTAAAATGCATAAGGTATACCTTACAGATGAAGAAGATTGCTAATAATTATTCTGTATGCTAAGAGTGTAGCTCTTTCTGAACTGATATATAAAGACTCCTTTACATCCCAGTCTAATTACTTATAGACAGTTGAGCACAAAATTACTTTCATCTGTTTGAACATGTGGAAGGAAAGAGATTAGAGATGTACCTTTCAAAACAGCTGGTTGGCATGTTAAAGAAGAAAACCTACTGGTTCTTTGGTTCTGATTGAAAAGTGCATTTCTTTATAATTAGACCTATTAAAGTAAATGTCATGTAGGGGGATTCTCAGAGGGGGTGACTGGGGTGCACAGCATGAAAGTCAGTTGCTGCTGCATAGCTGCTCTAGAATCTGGAAGAGTTTTCAAAGCTGAGGAAAGGTAGCACTAGGTGTCTGGAGATCTTGGCTTTTTCCCTCACCATTTGGGGGTTTCTTTTGGTCTGCTGGCTGTCAGCGAGTACTCTGCTTTGGAAGCTCCTGGGGATTATAGATGGCTGTGGGAAATCATTACTGTGTCCCTTTTTGGTGTTCTTCTCTTGCTGTCCTTCAGAAAGACGCCACTGGGAACGATGTGGGCATCCCCAACTTGTGGAAGAACCACACAGTGCTTCACAGTAGCTGGAGGCAAGTGAGAGATCAATGTCTTTCCCAGACTTCTATTTGTCTGCTTTAGCAGATTTCAGAAATGCTGTAGGAAAGAAACCTTTATATAAGGGGCTTAATTCTATACTAACTTTACAATATTAAGCTCGGATAAAGTGCCTTTGTAGTAACAACTATAAATTTCCTCTCTCCTCCCCAGAATTTCTAATTCTGGCCAAGACATTTTAGAGAGACCTGATATAAAGCAATAGTAGCAAGTTCCTGGGAAGTGCTCTCACCTAAATTTTTCCAGGCATTTCACAAAGCAGAGAATTATCACTGCCTTCATGGTGCCAAGAGAGGAGCCAAGATTTTGAAAGGCAAAGATGCTAGATGAGAGGTGCACATCAGGCCTCCAGGCTGATTACGAACAGTCAGCTTGGGAGCCCTCTCAATCTTTCAGGTATAGAGGAAAATGTGTCTGAAACTCTTGTGAGCAGGGAACTGCATGGCGCTCACCAGATCACCAGAAGAGTACAATGCCCTTGATGTAACCTTTGTAACCTTCTCCATGTGTGAACAAATTGTTTTCTTGATGTGTTCTGTTTCATCTCTGCTTTCTGTCAGATCATGCAGGGTAACTAGGGATGGGTAAGGATGTATAGCTTGGTGTGGAAGTCAAGACTCTTGGCTCTGAAGCAGAATGGAGATCGTTTCCCTTTACTGAGCACTTATTAGACAACATCAACAATCCTGTGATCAGCTTTAGCCTCCTGCAATAGAGGAAAAGCATGAACTAACTGGAGTGAGTTCAGCAGAAGGCCACTGAGATGGCTGGGCTTGCAGTACTTGCCATGTGAGGAGAGCTGTGGGATCGGGGCTTGCTCGGCCTAGGGTAGGGACAGTTTAAAACCTAACTCCCTACAGCCCCTAAAAGGGGTCATCACAGAGATGGAGCTTCTTGCAGAGGTACATGGTGAGGAGGAGTCAGACAACAGGCAGAGATCTAAGGGCAGGAGAGGTTCAGGCTGGATGTAAGCAGAACCTTTTTCCTGATAAGGGCAGTCAGGCAGTGAGGATTGCTCAGAGAAGCTATGCTGTCTCTGTCTTTGGAGATTTCCCAGATCTAACTGATCAATGCTCCAGTCGATCTGGTCCAACCTCAGAGCTGCTCCTGTTTTGGACAGGGTGTTTGATTAGCGACCTCCTGGGGTCCCTTGAAACTCTAGAACTACATTTTGTGTCATCACTTTGGTGTGGCCTTATGCCTGGATGGAAAACAAGATAAGAAGAGAGGAACAGCTCTACAGGTTGCATGCCTTGGCAGTCTCTCCATGACATCTCAGATTCCAGCTCCCATAGGCATACAAATCATTCTAGACTAGAGGTCAGGCCAGCTGGTGGGTGCCTCTGTTCCCTGCAGCAAGGAGTCACCCGCAATGATCCCTTGCTGCTTCTGGCAGGGGTTCCTGCAAGGTCCAGGGTCTGCGAGCTCACTTGCTTCCCTTGAAGCCATGCCCAGCTTGGAGAGCACTAACCCTGTTCATCAACTGCAAAGCTTCATGAAGAGCAGAAGCCTTTCTCCTCATATAAGAAACAATCGGTTTCCAGCCTTCATCACCTGTAGTTATGACGTACTGTTCCACGTAGCACAGAGCCCACCTACCTCCCCATTTCTGTGCGGTCTCTGAGAATATCCTGTTTCTTGCTCATCTTCTGGGATGCTATGAAGCCTGCCTACTTCCTCACATTCTTTTACCTGGAAACACAACACATCCACAACTGCACATCTTCTGTAGAAAAGCTGACTGTCACCCCTAGCCTCATGGAGAGGCCTCAGGAACCCCCTGAGGCCTGAGGCCAGCAAAGCTGCATCTACTCTCAGAAGGTCCATCTGGGTAGAAGCCTCAGACAGAGTAGACACAGCAAATCCAATGACAGCTGGAGAAGGTGCAGCAAAGTCTCATAGCCATACTGAGGAAGGGTACAGCACTGTGGCTGGACAACAAGGCCCTTTTTAGCACCCTTCTTCGCAAACTGCTGCACCAACTACTGCATCTACCTGCTGTCTCTGTTAGCGGAGTTCTGATTCTGACCACGTTTTGTGTTTCTCCCCTATGTGAATTTTTCCATGTGTAAAGGGAGAAAATTATGGAGAAGATTTTATAAAGGATTATGTAAAACAAACAAGAGACCTGAGTCCACCAAATGCACTCTTGCTCTTTACAAGTAGACCTGCTTCTGCTTATGAGAAGAAGGAAGCTTGGTCTTCATGTCCATCCAGGAGTACTGGTAATGAAATAGTGTACACCCATGGGAGGGGGGATTTGTGCTGGCCGTGTGGAGCAATGCTTCACACATCCCAGCTCTGCTGAACTCACCCTGCTCCCCACAGAGACCTTGGATGAACTATTTTGCTGCAGCGAGAAGTATCTTCCAGCTCCTGCTGAGTTCATATCAAGATGCTTAACCTCTCATTTGAGAAACAAAAAGGCAATGTAGCACATTGCCCCGAAAGGTGACTGACCTGGTCCTGCAACACTAGTGAGGTTAGTGGAGAGGAGGCCGTGTCATGCAGAGTTCACCCCCCTGCCTGGTGCTAAACTGGTGGGGAAGCAGGAGGCAATGATGTCTTGCTGAGCTCGGAGCCTGCATGGGCTGCTCTGGGGCTGCTAAGTGCTCTACTAACACATACAGAAATAAAAAGAATTGCAGCAGCCCCAATCATGTTAATTCATGATGGGTTAGCCTTTGTCTTTATTTCTAACTCGTTTTGGACTTGGATCAAATTTGATTTCTTAATGGATATAAGATATTTCTGATGGAAAGATGTATCCTGATCTACACAACTGGTACGTTCTACACATAATACATGGCAACCAGGAACTCTGCTGATTGCAGATAATTTAATTCCTATAACAGACTAGAGAAAGCTTATTACCTGGCAGCCAGTATTCAATCACTATTTCCTCAAATAAATAGTCTATCGAACAGTTAACAATAAAAAAGCAAACGTGATGGCCTTAATTTTGTGTATTTTCAAATGTAATATACTGTACTAATACAGACATCTTAAAAGCTGTCTTGCTGCTAATCCTACTCAATGGCTTTTTCCTATGTTTGTGGCATGGTTTATTTAAGTAAATGGTATTGTTAGATTTTAAAATCTGATGTATGGGCTAAATAAGATAGTGTAATAGGGCATGAAAAGCACTAAAATACTGTCTTCTATGCTATACTCATGAAGCTGATGGTTGCTTTTCAGTGTGCTAAAAACAAAAAAACATGAAAAAGAAACATGAAACTACAGAAACTCAACAGCACTACAAGACACTTTCAGGGATTCCCATTTCACCAAGGGAATGGCTAATTGATTCTTAAGACTGTTCTGCTCTCTACAATCTATACGGTATCCCAAGCTTATTTACCATGCAAAACACAAATCTTTCTTTTAACAACAGGATTTTTAAATTGCTCACTATTTTTCATTTAGCCTCCCTCATACATTCTGTTAATGACTGCCATGGTACTGATTGCCATAATATTCAACATCTTCACAAATAACCAGGAATGCTTTTCTGCAAAATCTGGGTAGTGGTCGGATAGGGTGATGGCTCTTATTTTTATTTGTGTTTTTAACTCAAAATACTGTTTATGGATGAACAGGAAACATTTTAAATATAAAGCCAAGAATTCATTATCATTATCATTGAAATCTTTACAGTCTAATCCAGTCTACTAGTCTGGATCTCATTATTTCAGATAAAGAAAGAATATATTTTATAAAGAATGTCTCATTTGTAGTAATAATACAGTTAAAATTATTGTACTTAGCTTCTACTCCTTTTCCTTTTATTATAGTCACCCTTCCCCTGCTCCTGTGTCCTAAGGTTGGTGATTTCCTTCCGTGTAGCATATGAAATTGTTACAGCAAGTTGTAATCAGCTTGACTCCTTTGTCAGAAAGAATATCACGTTTGTGTTGACGGCTTCTTCTTTCTTGCACTAAAATCCACTCGGGGTGCTTTTTATATACTTATACCCTTTCTCTTTATTCGTCCGTCTGCAGCTTCATGTTGTATCCATATTTTCTGTATATGGTGGTCTTTATATATGTTAGATACATTTGCATGTTCCCTTTGTTAGCCCCCTGCCCAAACCATTATTGTTCAGTCCCAGGCCTGCATTTATTTAACTGGCCATTGGTGATTTGCTTCGAGCTGTGGGATCTCCAGCATCAAGCCTGTGCCCTGTCTCTCACCATCCCATGCATGTATTCTACACCGCATCCTGTGCCTCCACTTCCTCACTGTACCAGGCCTATATTTCTCTACTCTGCATAGAATCATAGAATCATAGAATACGTAAGGTTGGAAGGGACCTCTAGAGGTCATCTAGTCCAACCCCCCTGCACACGCAGGGTCCCCTAGAGCATGTGGCACAGGGTGGTGTCCAGGCGGGTTTGGAAGATCTCCAGAGAAGGAGACTCCACCACCTCTCTGGGCAGCCTGTTCCAGTGCTCTGTCACCCTCACCGTTAAGAAATTCTTCCTCAAGTTCCTGTGGAACTTTTGATGCCTCAATTTGTGGCCATGTCCCCTAGTTCTATCACTGGCCACCACTGAGAAGAGGCCAGCCCCCTCCTCCTCACTCCCTGTCTTGAGATATTTATATACATTGATCAGATCCCCTCTCAGCCTTCTCTTCTGCAGGCGAAGAGGCCCAGCTCTCTCAGCCTTTGCTCATAGGGTGGATGTTCCAGACCCCTAATCATCTTCGTGGCCCTGCGCTGGACTCTCTCTAGCAGCTCCACATCCCTCCTGCACCGGGGAGCCCAGAACTGCACACAGTACTCGAGGTGCGGCCATCACTGAGTTAGAGTTGTAAAACTATGATGGTGCCATACAAAGATAAACAAAAATAAAAGAAATTGCCCACAGACACCTGGTAAATTAGACAATCCCTGTTACACCTAAACCAAGGTAAACAACGTTGTAGGCAGGTCAAGAAAAGTTCAGTCATAGCAAGTCTAGAAAGCTTCAGTCCTGAGACCTTGTGAACTCAGGACAAAGCTTGTGGCCTGTTACAGCTAACGGCAATACCATATTTCAGGGCTACATGGTTATAGTGTGCATCCTGGGAAATAGATTAATTAGGAAGAAAATACTACATTCTTTTACATGCACTTAACCTGAACTCATTGAAGGCATTTTATTACCTTAGGCTTCAAGGAGTGCTAATTGACTGAAATTGCTTTCAGTTCCTAATTAGATCATTACAACAGCACTGTAAACAAAGGCCATGGTGAACTGGCGCATGCTGAGTTAGGATGTTATGTCTAGTAGGAATGAACACATGCAAAAATTTTGGAGTTAGGCTGTAGTTCAGCTAAAAGCCCAGAAATTCAGGGTGAGTTCCACTGGTGTATATTGGCTGCTTTGAGCTGCTCTGGGGATACAAAGCAACCATAAACTTGACTTAACTGGCCAGTAAAGAGGGTTTTACTGCTGCTTTGTGTCACTGGAGTACTCCAAAGCAGCTGGAATATCCCATGAATCTGGCCCCAGATGTTTATGTGGAGCTTATTCAAACTATTCCAACCTCTTTGACTATGAAAGCTGCTGGAAATCTCAGGAGAATAAGCTCTCTCAGAAGTACTCTTTCTCCTGCTCTCAATCAGACATGCCAAAAGAACAGTCAACCTTTCAGTTTCATCACACTTTTGATCTGGTAAAGGCTGCAAATGGAAAATGAAATCACCAAAACTTACCTGAGCGTTTGAGAATTCCTCCTCACAAGTGGTTTAATTTTAATTAATTTTAGTTCTAAAAAGATCCACTGTATTCTGGTACACATCCTTACTATACCTAAATTAATTCTTTACTGCTGTTGATATATGTGTTGTGGGACTCATGCTACAGGATATAATTTTACATGTAATTGCTCCGATTTTTAGATTTTTACATGCATCCTCAGCATTACAAATTCATTTATCTATTATGTGCTGTTCCACTCTAGTGGAACGATGTAATGCAGTTCTATATTTCAGGAAGTGATATTGTGTAGGATTCATTTCTCATGAGTTCATGCATCTACAGATGAACTAATAATCTCATGTTCTCTTAATAGCAGATGGAGATGCAACTACATTATCTAACTCATCTGACCTATTTTAGAGTCCTAATTTATGAGATTCTTTTAATGCTAAATTTATAACAATTTTGAAGGGAAATGTCATGTGAAAGTGCTTTCACTTTGCATAAATAATGACAGTACCTTCATTCATACTACATATGGATGTGTAGGAAGCAGCCTCACTCAAGTCAAGGAATTTGTTGGTGGAATAAGTGTACTTCTTGGTATAAAGAAGACTCTCACAATCTGTCCCATGCTGGTTCCATCTTCATTCTTAATCTGTACTGCTCTTGTAATGAAATTCAAGTAATTCAAGTTGATTCTTATTCAGAGATCTCTTCGATCTTGGGGATAGTCATAATTGTAACACCAGTGCCATATATGTTTGAGATATTTCTCCCTACCAGAGGCATGCTGAAGTTTTCATAACATGGAAATAATGCAAAATATATAAAAATACTTCTGGCTTGTGTTAACTTGAAGCTCAGCCAAATGAAACACTGGGGACTGCATTGCAAGTAACATCCTTTGCCTTTTTTTTTTTTCCTTTCCTTCCCTTACTTTCCTTTTTTTTTTTTTTTTTTTTGGCAGCATAGATGAGCTAATAGGAAATAACCACCTCTATCAGCTTTGATTAAGATACCTTAAATTTTGGCATACATTTACAAAAATATTGAACTTTTGGTTTACACTTTAAAAAAATCTGGAAGAAAAATCCTGCAAACATAACTTCTATTTAAGCTTCTATTTAAATTAGAGACACAGTAATGGATAGAGAAATGACTGCCTTCTGTGCTCAAGATGAAGGATAAAGTAAATATTGATTAGAGGGTTTTATATGCAAATGCTCCAAAGGAGTTAAACAGATACTTTCTTTAATGGGACTATTCTAATCCTCTTTTTATGCTGTGATTAGTTGCTACACTTTTATTCAATGTGTTTTACAATAATAAGGTTTTTGTATAGGTCGCATAGCAATGTTTTTAAATATCCACATGAAAGGCATGACCTTAAAAAGGAGGCAGGAGGGACAGAATGGTTGAATTGTTAACAGATGAATAATTGGTTCTGAGAAATGCCAACAGAGACTGCCTGTCTACACTGCAGCCATTCCAGGAGGGGTAAATAGAGGTAGTCTTTTTGCTGCAATTACGTGTGCAATATTCAGGCTTCTAATGAATGACCCACATGCCTGAGATTACTTGGCCTACTGTGCGTTGGGGCCAAACCTGAATCCAGTGGCACACTGCACAGTGGCCATGTTATTAGTCAAGGAATTTGTTTAGTTAAAATAAAGGTAGGCCCAAATTTGATGACAGTTTTCTCAGTCCGTATCTTAATCACTAGGCCCATTAAATAGAGGGGAAAACAACAGCATGTTTGCATATAGTTTTATGTATATTTATTATCCAACTGATCATAGAGAGTTTAAGGGCATTCCATCATCTGAAATATGGAATGTGGAGGACCTAGATAGGTGGAGGTTGCACAGACCCAGTATCTTTGTGCTGAAGACTTCATTGTCTAAAAAACAGGACAGTATGGAGAGAAGATGGGAATGGGAATGGCACAGATTGCCCAGAGGAAGGAGAATTGGGACCCACGTCCCAATGTCCCATGTCCCTCACAGTCATTGCCTGATCCTGAAGATAATTTCTGCTATCTCTCTTATTTAATACGTCAGCTAACATATACCAGTGGAGGGGGAAAGATCACTCTATTAGCATTACATTGATTCCTATTTTATCCAGAAGCTGGACATAATTGTTCAGGACTTTGGCCTATCTATTTGCTTGAAAATTAGCCTGTGACCTAAACCGAATCGCTGAGACAGTCTGCAAACTGCTGAGAACATCTTATCTAGCAGCAGTGCTCATCAGGTGCTATTTACATGAGCACTTTCATTTCAAAACGGGCATCATAATAAATTGTCTCACAAGTGGTGTCAAAGACTTCCAGTGCTGCCTGCTAACTGCCCCTGAATGCCACTAACAATTGAATTCAGAGGAGAGACTGGGATTACAGGTGCTGTAATCACCTGTTGCATGCTCATCTAACAAAAGTCCTTGCAACAACTAGCTGCTAGCAATTAGCAACTGCTGCAATTAACTGTGCTACCTGCTTATATTTACTCATTTTCTCATCATCATCTAATTCTACTCTACACCAGTAACCTCACATGCTCTCAGATCCTTCCACTAGGTTGTTTAGTGCTCTTCTCTCTTTGTATTAGACAAAGCAGAGGTACATTTTTATCTCCTTTGACTATCAAATTAGGCCCTTAATCTCATAGAACTCCAGCTCTAAGATAGAGAATGTTTAATTTTTAAGGTGCCATTTGTAGAATTATGCTTTGTTAGGAAGCAGAACCAGAGAGCAGAGGTGAGAGATAGACTTCCCTCACCCAGGATGTGTGGGCTCTATGCCAGGACAGTGACACATGTGGGTAAGGATTACTTATTTATATGCCTGCCTGTCCTGGAAGGGAAGCAGGCAGATGTGGCTCATCATGTCTGTGTCTGTGTACTGCAATTGCTGTCTGTATAGCAACAGGAACATCCCATTATTTGTACATAATACATGATATATGATCTTTGTGTCCTCTTTGTACCTCTGTTAGGAATTACCACTTGGTATATATGAGGAAGAAATTGACAGCTTTTGTTGCCATCACTGAGATTTTACAAGCTGTGTGATAAATACAAGCTACAGATGTGCTGAAGTGCTTGAAAATTATTTGGCTACCCACAGAAATCTACACTCTATCCTATTTCCTTTTGCCTTTTCACCAAAATGTTTCTCTCAGGGGACACTATAGGATGAGTATTGTAACTGATATGAAGGACTTTGATTTTTAATTTCTAATTAATCACAGTCTTACTAGGGTAGGCATTTTGTATCAGATTACATTAGCTGTTGCAGCATAAGAAACCAGTAAGAGAAAGCAGAGTTAGAAAAAGGATCTTATCCATCTGGTCTTAGGGATAAGATGCCACCTATTTTTGATGGATTTGCACTTCTGGATCTGTTTGCTATTAACTTCATTTAATTCCCTGATTCTTCCTGCTGATTCAACCCCCAAGATCCTCCAGCACTTTTGCATAACTGCACTAGGAATATATCTTTTTTTCCTATAGCGATGTGTTACTTTCTTGTTTTTGAAAGGTAACTCCCCCTGATGTTGGCAATGCAAATTGTTTGATGGAGTAGCATGTACTAACACCTTTATGTATTAACATACATAGATCTATTAACATAGCATGTGTTAACATCCTTTAAAACTTGCACATCTCGACGAAACCAGTAGGTCACTCCTCTATTTTATAGAAATGTTTCCAAAGCTAAGACACTTTCATGGCACACAGCATTTCTAGTCTTCCGTTTCCTAAAAAAAAATTATTAAAATCCTGGATATGACTGAAGCAGCTTGTATTCCACTTCTGTTCTTTCACAGTATTTATTATTTATCATTGTTTTCACAAAATTAGGCCAACGTTGTCATATTTGGACACAACTTTAAAGTAGCACTGAATATTAAAAAGAGAGGCATTATAAAACAAAACCACATCTGAAACGGTGTCCTTGTGGTTTATGGTTTGGAAAAAAATGAAGGTAGTCTGAACAGGTTTGGAAATAGATTGAAGATTCAGGATTATTAGGTATTTCTATGTAAGACAGGCATTTTTATATTCAGCTTACGCTCTTTCTTGAAATAATCAAGGCTTTGCTTCTATTTAAATTGGTTCTGATTCAGTTCAATTACAAGTTCAATTGCTTAAAACAAGTTTAGTTGCATGGAAACAAGTCCAATTACATATAAACAAAGGCACGTATCCATACAGCATTCAGATATATGCCTAACTTCACTCATTTTTGTAAACAGACTCATTTGGTCTGGATTCTTAAAAGAGTAAAGCTGCACAAATGTCAAAGACTGGGAGTCTGGGTGATCCTGACTGCACATCAGAGTCAAATCCATGTGCATACACACCAGGTCTTTCCCTCATCTCTCCAGTAACCCCATTTTTGATGGAAGAAAACCCTCACATGATGTGTTAAACCAAGCGAATGCCCAGAGAATAAGTCCACAGAAGATTTCTGTTAACAAGACTGTTTTGAACAATTACATAAACATGCCACAAATAGTAAACAATTTGAAAAAACAAGGAAATAGGTAATGTGAGCTTGGTGTATTGTGCGTACAGCAAGGCTCAGCACAAGAGTGCTGAGTGTAATCATTTGATATTAGCCAGTTTATTCCCAATGGAGTGATGCAAGAGCAGCATCACAAAGCTGGTAGAGCACAGAAATGTTTTAGCCCTGAGCTAAAGTCTTGAGCAACAAACAGAACTCACGAGCTCTTGAGTTTTCCTTGGCTGTTATCGCTGCTTTTAGTTCTGGGGGGTTATAGGAATCTGAGCTATGCCATCTTTCGCTATCCATATACAACACAGTTCTTCACACAGTTGTTGTTTAAAGCATTCTGTTTGAATTATAGTGAACCTCAAAAGTTGTCACAGATAATGGACTGATCATCCTCCAGGCACTCCAGAAATATCATTAGGGAACTGTCCAGCAAAAATTTCTCCCTTGAACAGTGTGCTTCAGTATTATGTCCCTTTCAGTGGTATTACCTGCTGCAGTCAGGAAAGAACAAGCTGCAAATTGGCAATAAGTTTTCTGAGGGGAGGAAGTGCAACTGCCTGCCCTTTGCTATGCGTTCCTCTCTCTGGATGATCCTGCAAGAAGAAATTGTCCTTTATGTCAAGCAGTAGGAGCAGGTTCAGCTCCTAGGATGACTAAGATGGTGTTGGGTACTCCAGGAAAAACAAAATTCTCTTCCATTGAACTCTCATGGATTCAACCCACTGTCTGCGTACAAAGTGCAAGTATTGATTCATGCTGGACTGCAAATAGAAAAGACAGGAAGGTCTAGGGTGTAGGAGGTAGCAGTTCAAAAATTCAAAGCCTTTCTCTCCCCAGGCTTTCTTCTGTTCTTCGCTGGCCAGAGATTTCTCTCTTCTCTTCCAAAATCCCTTTTGAAGTGTGAAAGGGGACTAGCCATGTTTCTACTAAAGCAAGAGAAATTCTGCTCTTGTCTTCAATATTATTCAGTCTCATATGCAGAGTTCTTTGCACAAAATTACATATCCTGTTAAAAATCTTATTTTCTTCATTTATTAGAAGGTAGAGATATCTCCAGTAAATATAGCTGTGTTTTTTTTTTTAATCACAACATTCCTTTGATATTGCTTCTATTTTCAACTCTCTCCTCCTCTTGCCATTTGGCTTATGCCAGTTTTTGACCCTGTCTGTGCTTCCCTGCTTAATAAGGTGCTAATTGCTTCTGTCTACCCCATCACCTACAATAAGACCCTTCATTAACATCCTATTAGACACCTTGCATGGTTCACATAGAGATGAGCGACAGACAAGGCTGCATGAGTACACAGGCAATTCCAAGACAGAAGTGATATATGATAAAGCATCTCCAAGCTGCTTACGTAATTATCTGCATCTTGATTTAAGATTCCTGAACAGACAGAAATGAGTTATGTCACAAAATCTGTGTTCTTCCCTTTTGAACTGTGGAATACCATTAGTGATGATTTGTGCCAAATATCATTAAAATTATGCATGAGAAATATAAATGATCTACGAAGCAATGATCTACGAAGCATGGCAACATGCTTATGGTCCCAGACGATTCTTTAGGCACCTTGTGCTTTTGCTGGTTTGCACGAGGGTTTAACATACAGAGAGGAGGCTTCTGTGGGTCCTCGAAACCACTTGTTCTAAGAGTTGAAGTCTTATTTAAAAGCAAGGAGGATTTGTCCAAACAACTTACCGAAAATCAGGCCTAAGATCACCCAGAAATTTCACAAGGCAGTTGAATGTATTTGAAATTTGTGACATTTCCTGGGAGTGGGATGAAGTGGTTCTTCACAGCAGTGCAAATCTGAACTGCTCATAGGTATCTTTTATTTCTGTGATGTTATTTAATTCACAAGAGATGTGACTGCTTGCCCCGGTTTGAATCAGGTACCGTGTGGGCAGATATGACACAGATTTCCCTACGCAAGCTCTGCTAATGCATCTCAGTTTGAATTTGTAGATCTGCCAAGTTCTACTCATTTGGAGAGAGGCTTCCTCATTTGGGATTAATTTTAAGACTCTTTTAAAAAGTGTCTCCGCTTACGATGAAACATTTTGCTGTGTGTGAATGAGATGTATGAAATCTCATTCTAAAGGCCAAATTCATCCCTAGTGTAACTTCTGGGGAATTCCCACGATGCTTTGAAAACTTCCTCATTCACATGATCACAGCTTAAGAAGCTTGAATACTCCTTCGATGTGATGCCTGTGCATTCTGCACAGAGTGCCACTCATATATTGGTTTTCTGATATGTTCATATAGAGTGAGAGATGAGATCGTCACAGATCTTTTTCATTTTTGGCTAAGCCAGGATGAAAATCCTATGAAGAGTTTCATTATATGTCTTGTATATGACATATATTTAACTATTCTTACATAAAAATATTATTTATATTACAACATAACAACATACAGAAATATGTATAGAAGAACTTCCCTCTTTTTCCCCCTTTCTTCCTGTCTTCAAAATCAATATATTAAAAATGTAGCTAGGGAGGGAAGCTGCCTTCTAGCATAAAACTGTTATATTTATTATAACAAAGACATCTATCTGCCCTCTTGAACACAATGAATGACCAGCTACAAAACAAAACAAAAGAAAGAAGAAAACTCGAAAACAACAATAGCAAAATCCCCAAATCCAAAACCGACCTCCAAAGTGTTCCTATTAGTTGATAATATCATTCAGGACTAACGATTCTTTTTGTCTTCCGTGTGATACTAAAAAACTCTTAGACTGATAAAATCAGCAAGGACAGGGCAATTGTCATAGCTCATTTTATGACCTCAGGCATTGCTGCAGTGCCTCAGACTGCCTTGGCACCATTAGTCCCCAGACTGCTTCTGCTGATCTTAAAGAGGCTTTTGTTGGTAATCAGTACAGACTCCGGAATCCCAGGACACCACTGCTAGTTATGCTGAGCTAAAATCATAAGGAGTGCAAGCAATAACAAGCAGCAAGGCCCACACTGACCCTTAGCAGCTGTTTATATACAATCACAACCGAGCAAATGACTTTCCAAATGAAAAGGCATGTTTTTGGAACTGATAATAAATCAATCTTTAAAGAACGAGAAATACTTATTAGTTTTATTCTCTGCTAGGTTGTAAAAAAACAAATAAGAACCCCTGCCTTAGAGCCAGACGGCTTTCACATATATAGGGAGATTTAAAGGGGTTACACATCAAAAGAGGGCATTTTTAATAGTGCTCACATGACAGAAGAACACTACTGCATTTTTGAAAGTGATACACTCCAGCTTAACCAAAAGTAACTTTCACAAACCCAACTAAACTCCCATCAAATCTGTGGTAATTAGTAAGAACAAAATGTATATGTTCTAATTGCGGAAAAGGAATAATAACAGAATTCTGATTGTGAATTTCAGTATCGTGAGCAATGTGGTAAAACTGGTTTTGCTTCAAAAGTTGAAGGTAATTAATAACAGAACAGATCTTTACGGATGCAGGCAGCAACGTCCCTTGTGAGAGAGGAGGGGGCTCCAGCACTGCACATTGCAGAATGGTGCTGCAGCCACCAGCTCCTTTCTTCACAGACTCCTTGAGGATGGTTCCTGTGGGTTAGGAAGGGTGAGACTGTCACCTGTGTCATCCTCATAATGGTAACTTATTTCTATGGAGAATCTATATTTCATTCTGCAAATGTGAAGAAATAACGACATTTCTTCTCTCTCTCTCCCTGTATATCAGCTTTGTAAATCGATGGAGTTTATGAGGAACAGACAGAAGGCAGGATTCATCTGGCTGAATTAGGGCTTTACACCTGAGCTGGTTAGCTTTTGGGGGAATGATTTGTCTCATACTTAAGAGGAGGACACATGAAGCAGTTCAAATGAGCTACTACTGAAATGCAGTCCATCCACTTACCTTGCAGGGAACTGAAGATGGCTATCCCAGATGAAGATGTTGGTCTGCCTGATAGAGATCTTAAGCTTAGGTGAAATGAAACTCCTTTAAGAGCCATCCTCATTTTTCTTCTTCTTCCTTTTGGTGGTTTTGCATTGTAGGTCAAGAATAGGATGGGATGTTAGTTCAGAATGAACAATGTAATTTTTGGAGATGTGGTGTTGTTTTGAACTTTGTCAGAAGACTACCACACCCCTCTGATGTTTTCTTCATAACCTAGTGACTGCTGCAGGACTGGCATAACAACGTGATAATAACAGAAGAAATCTGGTTTGAATTCCCTTAGAGTCAACATCCTTATAAATCTAGTAAGTGCTTAATAAGGACTTGCTAGGCACCACCTGCAGAACTTAAAAATCAGAAGTTCATTTTAGTCTAACAATTAATAAGCAAAAGCCTTGGGTTTAAAAATCACAAATATATCATCTGCATTTTTATAATGGTGTCCTAGAAGAATATTCAAGTGACTTGACCCCACACTATAACACTGCTAGTAAAAGGAATATTTTTACTGCCTTTCTACAGAAAGGCTGAAGAAGTATTTCCATAACCCAAAACTTGAAATGCTTGGGTGTTTTCTAAGGATTGTCTTCGTATCTATTGTATGACATGAGAAAGAGGACAAGAAACAATAAACTGAGGCAGAATTGTAGAAAGGGTGGCATTCTTCGTAGGTCCAGTGTCAGGGAGAGGCACCAAAAGCCCATGCTTCAGTTGAAGTCAGGTTAAGCATGCCAAAGCATAGTTAGGGCTGGATAAGCGAGTGTTTTCTGAGAGTCACTTGGAGCATGAAATATGTGCATGCCCAAAGATGTAAGGCAAAGACAAGGAGCACCACTGGAGACTCTAGTGAAGGCAATCAGGCAATTGAATAGATTTGCTTTTTTACTGGCACAATTTGCTATTGGCACATTGTCAGGTACCCAGTAACAATTAGGATATGTTAATTGGCAAAGGAAGTATGCTAATGACCATATGAATTGGATGCTAATAAGATTGGCAGGTTACTCTGACAGCTGAGCAGCAGAATAATGTTTTAAGCAATAATCAATAAGAAGGTGAGGACACAGGGAGATGCCCAGCTGACCTCTCTGAAGACCTTTGCTCTTAAAAGCAAAGCTGTAATTTGGAAGTACTTGTGTGTGGGAGGTGCTTGTGTTACTCTTGAGAGTAACATTCATGCCCCTCACCTGCGGTCTCCCTGCAGAATAAATGTATTGTCTCTGACAGGGATAAGTTACACTCATTTGTCCAATGTGACTTGTTTAGGAGAAAGCAAATGTGCAGTAACTGCATGAATATTTGTTATTACCATAAAAGCCTTTGGGAAACACAAGGCCGTGTGCCTCATTCCAACTGTTGGAATACTGCGTGAATGTGATGGAGAAATGCAGTCATCTGGAGAGACTGAGCTCTTCCAGTATTTGAGGGGAAAAAAAGGCAACACAAAAGATGGCCAGATTCAGTAAGTATAGACGGGTAAGACCAATGGGAGGTTTAACTCTGCTTTTAACTCTGATGCAATCTCTTTATTAATATTTTATTCTTAAAAAAAAAAAAAAAAAAGGAACAACCAAGAGTCTGTGAGGACTAATGGTTTGTCTTTCTGTGAATATTTAACTAAAATAGCATTTTTTTCCTTTGTCTACTCTTCTACAATCTGTAGAATTAATTGTAAAATCTCAGTTTTACTGAAGAATTGATGAAATAAGACCATTCCTAAGGACCATTGTGGCTTTATAAGGCTGTTGTTGGGGGTTCGTGTTCTGAATCTCTCTGGCCCTTTGTAAAGCATCTGCTTATTGCAGATCTATCACATTTCAGTTCTAATGAATTTCTGTTCAGATCATTTGATTTCACATCTAGAATTTTCTAAGGCCTTCGCAAAGAAAGTAATGCTTGATTAGAGCATTTAGGCAGCATATAAGGATTTTTCAAAAGCATATGCACATACCCCTGCTTAATCCCCTTTGTGGATTCTCTCTAAGCTTTTGGGTTTATCTGGAAATGTCCCAAGAGCCCACATTTGACCCTTCCTGCATTTTCAGACCTACTTTACTCCTGTCAGGCCTATTAGTTGCTACCAAGCTTATGTTTAACCCAAGTCATCAACAAGAAAGTAGCATTTCCTCTCCCTGGTTTCCTTGACAACTTGACCTGTTTGTTAGGTACCTTGTGAGTCTCTTGGTGTAAATTTCTAACACAAAGCAGTGGAAATAATTGCTTTCTTTTCAAAACTTTCCAGAAGAGCAAATGGTTGGGTCTGAATTTGAAATTGCATTTACTTGAGAACGAAGAGAATTGGATCAACATCTTCATTTGCCTCTGGAAGCTTCTGCTTCTCGGAAAAATGCTTTAATGACCAAAATATGCAGTTAGGGAAAGCAAACTGTGCTTCGGCTGTTCAATGAAATTTCTGTTGTGAAAGTGAAATGGAATATGGTATTACCTGATATATCAGAGAACTTCTGTGGAGTGAAAGACAGCAGTTTCAGTACTCCATGTGTATTTCATAGCAAGACCTAGTGCAATATAAAGTCGTATGCCACCATCTTTCCCTTTTCAGATGCACCAAAACAAAACAGGAAAAGAAAAAATGAGAAAAAATAAGCCCAAAATAGTAAGTCCTGCTCAGGTCTTTCAGAAAAAAAGGTGGAAATGCTTGTTGTGTGTGCTTTTCAGGCTGAGGATCCCGGCTGGAGAGATTTGCCTCTCTATACTCAGGGCAATTCTTACCCTTCATCAGGGGGTGGGATATCCAGGTTGCCACCACTCTTGATCTTTCTCAGTTAGTTGGCTCTAATATGTGCTGGTAGTGCTGAGTTCAGGCAATACCTTGCTACAAATGCATCTCTTTTTGGGCCCTATAAGCAAACATAGTCCTCTTCCCAGGCACCCTACAGGAGATATAAAAATGGTCAAGCGTTCTGCACCACAAGGTCAGGACCTGAAAGTTAAGTGCTATGATGCCAAAGACCTTTGCTGGTTTTGGCTTCAAATATTTTAACAGTGCAAGACCTGTTGCAAGTGTGCGTGGCTTTGACCCTGAAGTTCCAATCCCATATTTTAGAATGGGATAACATTTATCTTCCTTCTTCCTCTGCGATTAATATCAGGTTTTAAGCTTTCCCTGGTATATACAGTGACTTGATAAATATGTGTGAAGTACTTGGTGTATTGAGTTTCTGCCAGAATTATCAGTATCTAAGGAAGGTTATCCAAGGATGGATGCTCTGAGATAGTTAATATTGAAAGAGAAGCTGATGACTTGTGACCTCCTCAGACCTGAGCATTTAGAGGCTCTTGCGATATATGTATGTTTACTGTTGGTCCAGGGGACTAAAAAGTAGTAGTGAATGGCAGAATATACTACTTGTACTTTTCAAGATGATTTTGTTTGCCTACTAGTGTTTTGCCCTCTCTTTTCACTTGCAGGAATGCAGTAACTGGAAAACTGCATGTGGAGGGCTGTCAAAGGATGACATGAGGTGAAGCAAATAGAAGAATGTAGTGGTTTAGAATTAATATTAATATTAAGTTAAAATGGGCATCTCAGTCACTAACATCTTTCCCTCAAATAATGTTTCTTTTTCAGGGAGTTGGATAAAGTTCATTGGTTCAAAATGGTAGTGGATATTAGCTAGTGGATAATTAGCTATTAGTGGATATTGGTGTGTATTGGGCACTGTCTCCCCATCCATGTGTGATAGGACTGAATGAAGTAGTGGTGTAGCTTTGGAGGGGACCTAGCACTCTTATCCAAGGACTGAGGACAGGCTCTACACCAAGGGATGCTGCCACTGTCCTTGGTGACAAAACTGGCACCACAAGGGAATTCTTCCTGTCACAGAGGTAGAGCAGTGTTGCTGCCTTTGCCAGTAGTACTTACAGGCACTGGCATTTAAGAGAGCCTAATTAACTTTCAGGACGTCAAGGGCAAAGTGAAAACATAATCCCTATAGGTTATGTCGTATTAGGTCTCTCTATTTCCAGTCTTCGTTGTATCTAGCTCCTGCTCTCTGCTGTGTTCAGCTATGAGTTTTTTCCTCATAAAGAAATAAACTAAATGAGTGAGCTTGAAGACAAATTTTAAAATATTAAAAGATGTCCTTCACCTCAAATCTAACTCGTATATTAGTTATTTACATACATAATTTAATAACTTGCATATATATTTTTATATATTTTGACAATTGTAAATGAGACTGGACTCTGGAAAAATGTTCTGGTACATGGAATCTGAAAATACACATTTGCATTGGTAAGGTACTAGTGTATATTTTGGAGGGCTTATATTACTTCTCATTGTGGTTAGTGGTTAGTATGACTATCATGTTTTTGCAGTATTACGTATCCGAGAAAATGTAATTTTTTCTATTCCTTTTAAAATCAAATTACAATGTGACATTCAATAAAATATCTTTTGTGCAGCTAATAAAAATGAGATCCCATCTCACTGCTTTGACAAATAAACCACACAAGTCAAAATACTGCCTCTGATACAGTTTATAGCTTAAGCTTTCATGTCAGCCTTTCCTATAAAAAAGCCCCATTATTTATTAATAGCCTTCTATGTCTTAAAAGTTTCTTTTTCTTGTGTGGAGAAAAAATCATTTGCCTTTTAATGGGGTGTCAGATTTGTTTTCCAAACCTTCTAAAAGGTTATCGTTGTTACATATGGACAAGTGCTTTTTTCAGAATCAATGTAAACTCTGTTACCAGGGTAATTTACTGCAGTCCCTTGGTAGCTGTACGGAAAACTTAATTTCACCATTTTGCAAAGTGGAGGGGTGGGGCTCTTTCCTTGTGGTTAACTATTTTCACATGGAGTGAAAAGAAAATGCATGCTTCTAGCACATACTAAATAACTGATGGGCCCTTACCCTCTAGTTGAGTTCAGGGCACATTGGCAGTCTGGTAGGGTTCATGGCGTACAAGGATGACTGAGCCAATTAGATATACCATAAAATCTTTTGGCAATTAACTCCCAACTAGCCAAAAGCTTCAGACTAATGCTAATGGTGGATAGTAAAAGCTTGTTAAATTTCTGTCCAATACCCACACACATACACACACACACAAATATCTGAGCCACATTTTCTATGTCAAAGAAATCTGTACTGACAGAAGAATATTCTATAAAAGATCTAGAGGTGTCAAGTTTGAGTCTGCCTTGCAGTTTGATTTAAAAAATGACATGAGACATCAGCAAATATCAGATTCAGACTTGTGCATTTAATTATAGCTTGCATTAGCGGCTACAGTACTTTATTTCCAGAAAGGCAATAATAGCAGTATTTTCCTTTAACAAACACTACTTAAAAACAAATAAATAACCCAGAAACCACTAGGAACTGCTTATGACCTGAACACCATTTTTTTTTAATATATATTAATTGATTTCTTCCTATTTGTACTTTCTAACAATGCTTTCTAATAATTTGTTTTGTTATGTCGGACCGTGGGCTACCTCTAATCTGTACAAATAAGAATGTGTTTCAGAACAAGCATCAGATCTTCAGGCACTGTGGGTGATGATCTTTCTGTCTACAGTGGTGGCTCTTCACTGATTTAAAGTAGTTCTCAGCATCCGTACTATGCTTAACAACAGTGAGTTGGTGAGCTGGTTAACGTACTGTACTGATGCATGGTTGACTCCTAAGCTTTCTGAATTTTGAACCTTGATCTGGTGTCTGAATCCAGTCAATGTCACAGGCTCTGAAAATCTCTGCAGTATAATCTGAATCAATTTCTAAAAATTAGCTTGGGAGTGAATAAAATTCAAAACTCTAAATTAAAAATTGAATTAAAAAATGATGATATTACTTTTAAAAATTGCAGGATTTTGAAAGCCTAGCTATTACTATGAATGCTCGGAGCTGGCAATATTCTTCCTGTATTGCTATTATAAATGCGAATGGGGAATCTTCAAGTTTTCATATAGTAAATAGGAAGGAGGACGGGAAAGCCAAATCTGATTCTGATTCCATTAAAACACCTTCAGACTGTCTTGGAGAGGTTTAGTGGTCAGATCTGCTCACCAGAGATGAAGGAAAAACTGACGTAATGTTTTTTCTTCTGTAGATCAAGAAGTTGGATCTATCATCAAGATCACAGACTGTTGCTCTTTCTTGCAACTCGGCTTACTTAACAATAAACTATTTGCTATCCTGACAGAAATTTGACAAGAAATTCCAAATAGGATCTGGAAAAATTCTCTGATGGAAGATACATGAGAACTACAATGATAATTCAAAGACATCTATCTGTCAGTTAAATTTCAGAACAGGCTTCTAATAGCATAAGTAGAGGGAAAACAAAAACTAAACAATCTAGGACCAGGCAATCTTAATTAATTGTAAGAGGGACTTTGATGAATTTATGAATAGGGTCATGTAGCACCAGTCCCCTATGATAACAAGGAGCTGAATTCAGTGACCCACTATGTCCCACAGCATGTGCTCCATGAAGAGTTCTCCCACAAAATGCTTTCAATGAGCTGTCATTTTCATATCAAGGGAAGGTTTTGCCAGAATGTCCTGGATGATCTCCAAACATGAGTTCATACTGGGAATGGGATTTTCAAACATGCTTGGCACTTGTCTAGCTATGCTCTCAGGGGAATTACCACCCACTTAAACACTTCTGAAAAACGTGCTTGCTTTCCCTTCTCGGCATGCTCAGTCTATCTCTTCTTCCTTAAAGAAGGTGGACACACAACCCTACATGTGTGATGAGTGTTGGTATTTCGTGACTTTGGGGCTTTGATATCCAAGATCAAAGGGATTCATAGGAACGTATTTCAGGAACATTTATTTCTCCACTGTCCACACACCTGGGAGACATTGGTATAGATATAGTGTCAGTGCTGCTGGCTGAAGATGGAAAGAATGTCCTGCACCCTCTCTAGTAGTTCAGTGGTTTAGATTTTGGGCTACTCCTTTCTGGACAGGAAATCTACATGGCACACTGCAATCTAGATGCTGCATTTTCTGCATTCACAGGAAGGCTTATTCTTGACCTGACTCAAGTGGAGTCTATTTTGATGTTTCTCTCTAGCATTTTAGCCCCAAGCATATTATGTGCTGTAAAACCTGTCTCTGACTGAAACTTCAGGCCTAAGAGGAAGAAGCTGTCCTGAAGTAAAGAAGCAGAATTCCAGCATGTGGAGGTCATCTGACCCTGCTTTGATCTAAATCCTTGGAAAAGCAAGGTGAAGATGCAGCGGCATAACCTTTGGCTATTGCACAAAGTGACCAAAATCAGACAATACAAACCTTAAGTCTTTCCTGCAACTGATATCCAAGATATGTGATACTTTGGTGTAATACAAAGATAGACCAGATACATTTTCATGTGAACTTCACTAAGATTTCTTGGGTTTTTTTGCATACTAAAAGTATAAACTTGTCATTGGAATCTGAATTTATCCTTGTTGATTACTGAAACATGAACTAACGTTAAGTACTCTTTGGATGCAGAAAAACTAGTAAGTGGAAATGGAAATTTCATCACTATCTCTTTCCCTTTGTGGCTCACATACCATGGAAAAAACAAAGACCAAAGAAGGAAGTGCTCTGCTCCTAGTGCATGACCATCTTTGACCATCAGAAGGAGACATTGAAGAATAAACTTTTCTCTGTACCTCAGCCATGAAACTTCTATTATGCAAGAGACTGCAAGGGGATGAAACATGCTTAATCCGTGTGCCATGTGCCTGGCATATTGGTTCAGTTTGCTCAGAATAATGAGACAGCAGGATACTCTGTGTGTTGATAAAGATTTTCAATAATTTAGCCTCTAAATTATAATGAATTTGCAGTGAAATTCAGAAACCCTTTTTTTTTTTTCCCAAAGATTTTCAGAGAGCTGCAAAGGACAAGTTCCCAGCTGATGGCATTCGCTGGCAAATATCATATTCCTCCTTCAAAGCAGAGGATTCTAGGATTTTTCTATAATGTTCTTGCAGGATTGCCACATTGTGCACAGTAAATGCTTGTTCTTTAACTTCGTCTTTAGAAAGGACTCCTGAACTTTTAAATATTACTACTACTACTTTTGTCACACTGTGGCAGTCACACAACGTGAAAAAAAAAAAATTGCTCGGATTATTAGCATTTGGCAAAGTTACAACATCTGAAAATGAGGTCTTATAATGGGAAGTATTAAATAACTATAAGTCACTCTACAGATACTCTATTCACATAAGCTGAAATATATAGCTAAAAAGGCTGGAAAACTCGCCTCAAATATAGCATCAAGTTTCTGTGTGATTCTGCCTTTCATACAAGCTTACATCTGGGGCAGTGAAGGTCAAGCGATCCACCCAAGGTCAAAGACTGACAGTCAATGACTGAGTTGCTATCACAGCTCATGGAAGTTCCTGGCTCCAAGCGAAGTACAAGGTAAGTGACACTAAGGTACATCTTCTCTCAGTTTCCATTATGTTTCTCATCTCTCTTCGCTACAGTAATGAATGATAATGAGTTGCAATCTTTTCTCTCGGTTGTTCTTGCTGCTGCATTGGTGACACTTATTGTTACAATAATGACATAAGTGGAGAAAAAAATTGTGCTAAATGATATTATGAATAAGTAAACCTAAATAACTTACAAGAAGAACAGCACTTACAATAACTTTTAAAAAAGAACTTATTCAATATGTCCTTATCAGCCAGGTCACTCTCTCCTTTGTCTGGAATTGAAAGTACTGAGTAAAAAAAAGGCATGATTCAGTAACCTGTACGTGTGAGGAAGCCTTTCTAATGCAGGCAGTTACAGTCCATGTAGGGATGTGCAAGGACACAACTGACCAACGATGTTTACTGTGCCAAATCAGACAGCCAGTTATCCCAGCCCCTGAGGAGCGAGCTGCCATTGTGCACTTGCATTGAGAGGCTGGTGAATATTAAACATTTCAGGTTTGTGAGGAAGTGATTTTCAAGAGCACTCGGTGGTCATAGTCTGGGTTAGATTTTTTCAGAGAGGTTAACATTCAGTAAAACAAGAGCAAAAGGCAAGAGGCTTTCCGTCCTGCTCTGCCCTCGGCAGCTCCAATGGGGTGCATCAAGCTCTAAGGTGCTAGATCCTTTTCACGAGTCTGATTGCTATCAAGCTCACACTGCCTGAGGAGGCAGGGTGTGAGGAGGATATAGGAAAGAGCCTTCAGCTGCCTCTCTTGTTTTCCTCTCCCTTCCATCCTTCTCTTAGTCCCTGTTTCCTGCTTCCCTGCTACACTTGCGTCCCTAGCACAGCTCCATGAAGAAAAGATATTGCAGCACTGAGATGGGAGGGAGAATTGCCAAGGTTGAAGAGTATGGAGTATAGATAACTATGGGGAGAGGTGGATGAGGACTCCTCTTGTGCAAGGAGCAATCTTGCCCACCTTGGTGCTAGTCTTCTAAAAGGATATCCCATCCATGTGTGCTCTGTGACAGTATTAGGAAAGTTGGCAGCTGGTGAAAGCTCAATAGCAATGGAATCCTTTATGTATTTTAGACAGAGTATAGTCCCTAAATTTGGTGTTATTGCCTTAGTCATTTTAGGCAATGTTTAGGGTTTTACTTTTCCTTGATCCACTGAAATCCTTTGTGTTTGTTGTTGTTAGCTCTAAAGACTTATGTGTGCATGTATAAGACTATATATATGTATTACTAGTAAAACTATATTTTATTTTATTTTATTTTATTTTATTTTATTTTATTTTATTTTATTTTATTTTATTTTATTTTATTTCCAATTTGTAATATCCATTGTTATCATTCCTTTAATATCTCATTTTGGAAATTACACTACTGGTTTGCTTTTTATTTTGAAATAGTATTTAGTTCTAGCATAGACACAAGCGTAAATCTGTTCATACTGATAACAAGTCCATAAGGGCCTTAAGACTGTAATTAGCTACTTAGCTACTTAGTAAACTTGGATTTAAATTAAGGAAAGGAGGAGGCAAAGAATTCAAATTGTAGGGGAACATAAACTGTCTGTAAACCTTGTTGGATCCCTGCAGGGAGTCCTCTGTGTTACGTGGTAGGGAAGAGCTAGACTTGCTTGTGCTGTTTCCCTGTCTTTACTGTGGCAAAATCTATCCCCTTCCTTCTTGTTTATTAGCTTTAGCAGATCCTATAAATGTTTCACCGTGACTTCTGTTCAGTTGTTGTACTGGTTACTTAGGAGAATCGCCATTTCCTCGGGAGATGGGAGGGAAGGAAGTTATACTGAAATTACTGCTTTTGTATTTAGCCACTCTGGTTTCCCAGGTCTCATTTCACAACATCAGCCAGAAAGCCTATCATCCTTTTAATAGAGCAGTTCATTACAGTCACAGTTTTTAACATATGTGTATGGCAAAGAAAAAAATAGAAAATGGATGTTAGATTTTTAACCTGGAGTTTGATAAAGTCTGTGTTATGAAGTAGGATATTTTAATGGCCCATCGAAGTAATTATAGTTAGAAGTTCTACAAGTTTAAAGCATGCTGGAAGCTTTGAAACACCAACACTGTCTCTTCATCTACCTATGTGTTACAGAGGTCTAGTGATCAAATATTATTGCTACCTGACTGCTAGCTCTTATGAAATCTATCATAAAAGCCCAGTTGATAATTTCAGTGGTGTCTATCATATTAAACGGAGTTGTACTGAGGTGGCCAGGCCTGAGAATTGTGATCACTTGAAAGAAGGTGACGGTAAGAGTGAAATTACTGTTCTTCATATAGCTGAGGTAGCTACTACCTCTGTATCACTAAACCAAGTATTTCAAGCCTTCTAGGATGGGATGACAATAGCTTTTTATTTCATTATGCAATTAATACAGTAAGTAACAAGCAAAAATGATTAATCCATTTACTGTATTTATACAGGTTTTGTGAATAATCTGTAAACAGCTTTTGATTTTCTTGAAGATATTTTCTATTCTAAGCAGCATAATGCTTTCCAGGAATGTTTCTGGTTCAGCAGGTTTGTTTTGAGTATTTGATGCATGCAATTGGACCTTTGCTGGTTAATTTAACAGCTACATCACACAGTATTGTCTGTTTCTATCTGCAATGAGCATAATTCTTCAAATTGCGTATCTGCTGGGAATACTTGTGTTTCCGAATTCACTATTTGCATTCTATGAGTATCCCATAGTATTCACTTAGCATTTGGTTTCCATGAATGTTTCATGTACCTTGTACTGGTTAATAACATGAAGAGAGTCAGTGTTTCCCAAACTCTGCCTGTGGTAGAGAATTTGCAAAGATCTTTCGACTACGGTTAGCCCACCAGCCGTTTGCAAACAGACAGGATTTTGGAGGGTTCTCCAAGCCTGTTCCGCTTTCTCCACAGCCCATCATAATGCTGCTCCCAAAGTTTTTGTTTAACTGGGGTCTGTTCTGAAAGTTAATGAAAAAGAAGCATTAAAAAAAGAGAGAGAGAGAGCGCAGTATTTCTTTTAAGCCCAGATTCTTTTCTGTTTTGAGAGGCATTGACCCAGCTAGGGTCAGCAATTAGGTGATTACTTTTTTATTCTAGGGAAACTTTGTGAGAGAATAAACCATTGGTTTTTATGCGAAACCTTTCCAGACAGCTGGAGAACTCCTGCTTTTCTTCCAGTATATTGAATATGTTCTTTTTGCGTCCATATACAAATATTGGGAGTCATAAAGCTAGCAAATTTCTCTGTCTCTGTGTGCAGATCCACTCTCACATGTTTGCCACTCTTCCTTTTTTTTCTGCCGCAGCAGTTCTGCTTTTCCTATGGTCACAGTGGTCCATATGGCTCGACAAGCACAGTTTCCATCTCTGATTAAATTTAAATAGCAACAGCTGTTTGATGTCGGACTGGCAGCCCTGGACGTGCCTATCCCTCACCCTCCTCCTGCCTGTCAGCCCCTGGTCCCCAGCCAGCTCCTGGCGTGCAGGGAAGGGGACGTCTTGAGCCACCACCCTAAACCCGCTCCCAGGCTCCCAACTTTGGTTTTCAACTCTATTCTGGGGCAGGGAGGAGGCTTTCAGGACTGCGATCCTCCAGACGCATGGCTTTGATGGGGCTGTCATCAGCCATCTGAGACTGCTCTACTGGGAATGTCATCAGAGGCTGGCAGGTTGGCAGGCGTACAGTCGCTGAAGTACCTGTGGAAGCGCAGTGTGGGGAGATGGATTATAATAACACTCGCAACACTTCTACGTTTTAATCATGATATACTTGCTTGTAAAGAGAATTTCAATGGCACTGCCCATTACTCATTTTTAAAGGAAGCTTGGCTGCTGCAAGGCTTAAATCACAGCATTTGCTTCTTGCTTGATGCTAATTTGGGCCAGTTCCAGCCAACGGAGTTCCTTTTCCATGGTGTCATTTAATTACACATTTACCCACGCTTCTCAGCTAGTAAGAGCCTTAATATATGGCCTCTTAATCTAATACTGATCTATTAAAAAGTACACTCAGTATTTTAAAGTGTTAGCCAACAGATGGAATTGACAGTTTTAATAGGTAGCAACTAACATCATCTCCCAATCTACACCTCTGTATTGGATTTCAAGCAACTGATATCACTGTGGACGTGTGCAGATATGGGGCTTGCATTTAAAGTCAGAAATTCAATCAATAGCCTGTCTCTCAACAGAGCTTACTAGATTATATCGGTTAGAAGTGACCATCTGGCCTAATCTTGGGAGTTCTGAGGTATCATGTAGATCTTTTTCACTAATGTCATTTTTATTTGGTTAACATTAATAAACTGTAGCAAACATTGCAAATCTTGCACTCCGAAGCTGTAACTCAATTTTTGGCTTTTACATGAGACAAGTCAAACATCTGCTTCTCTAGAGAGAATGTGTGTGAGAGAGTAAGCATAAGAAAGACACAACCGCTCAGAAGATTTTACTGTCTCTCTAGATGCTGTGAAATGATGGAAAGTGGCAGTCTTTTTTATTTCCTAAAAGAAAAGCCTGTTACTAAAAGATATCCAACCACTAATGTGATTATTTTTGTGAATATAAAATATGGAGAGAAATATGCAGATAGCATTTGGAGGGTTGCAGTTTCAGAGTATTCTATGATCATGATAAAAGAAGAACACACATTACATATTCATCCACTAGATTTATGCTACAAATAAAGTCTAACTTTTAATCTGGCACAGCCAACATATATCACAGATCTGTGATCAGCAATTTAACTCTGTCATAGCCAGAACGTCTAAATTCTGGAAGCCCCTTTTAAATACTAATTTTTCTGCTTACACTTCTTTGCTCTCTAAAATTCATTTTCAAATTCCATTTTGTGTTTGGCTGAACAATGACTCTATTAAAAGTTCAGAACTGTTCTTTTCACAAGAAAGGAAAATAAAGGTCAGTTTCCCAGATCTAATTATAGCTTTATATACATCACAACAGTGATACAGTTATGCAAAATATTGTCTTTGGGTTTTCATATTGCAAAATAAAAATCAAGAGCAATTAGAAATGGACTTGGTATAATTAGAAGACCTGAATTTCTGGATATAATTGCTTTTTGTCCTGACTCATTTAGGATCATTTGAAAATTTTAAAAAATACTGTTTTTTTTCAGGAGATATGGATGTTTCCAGATAAAAATAAACCGTCACAATTCCCTTCAAAACACCAGTGCTTATATGACAGAAAGAATCATGATGAGGGGGGTCATATCTCAGGTGGGGTTCAGTGGCCATGGGTTGGCAGTGCAGGTTGATGATGAAGGGGGAAATTGTGGGGCCGCGAGTTGCCACCCAAAGATGTGTCGCCGGCTCAGCTCTTGCTCACGCGATGCTCTGCCCCAGCCCCTCAGCCTGGGCACCATTCCGTATCAGCCCTGCAAAAGGGAGGTCCCCAGCATGTCCCCAAAGCGGGTCCTGTGGTGGCATGGCCAAAGTGCTGCACAGCAGGCCATGGGCGGGGATGACTAGTGGTAGCGAGAGGGAGAAGCAAGAGGTTGGTGACAGAACCCTGCAAGTGGAAACAGCATGGGAGTCAACTGTAAAAAACACATGTTTTGTTCCAGTCATTTTTGCCACTCATTGAAGTGATACCTGTCATGGAAGTCTTGTTGGAGAGTGCACGTAACAGGGTTTGGACTAGAAGTCCAAGATGTATGTTCTTCTCTTGACCTGCATCAGAACTGCAAGAAGCTGGCACGTCCTTTTAGCTCCGTGTGTCCTTAGCTTCTCCGTCCTAAAATGGTGGGATACAGAAATATCTGAATTACAAGAAGTCCTTTACATGCTCAGAAGAATAAAAAGAGATTTCTAATAGTACTAGGGTAAGAAGAAAATTTTCAGGCTGGAAGGAAAATAGAACTTTGAAAAACTTTCGTAAAATCAGAATATAGTACTCTAAAACAATAGTACAGTGTACAGTAGTATAGTGACAGGTCCTTTTGTTTTTTTTCAGAAGAAAGAAATTTTGGGAGAAACTGGACTTTCTTGGATGTGATTTTTTTTTAACAGATAATATATATACATATATATTTTCCTCTGTATGGTGAAAGTTAAAAAGCTGAAATGGGTTTCAGCTCCTGACTTTTTTTTTTTTTGTCAGCCCTCCCCATCAGATTTTTTATTCAAAGCATATGAAAAAATATTGTTTCTTTCAAAATACATCACAGGCCATTTTCCAGCCAGTTCTAGCAAGGGACTGGAATTTTGCATAGCAAAGGGAGTCTGCAAATACGTCTGCACTTTTTTTTTTTGGGTACCTGGGAATCCATCAGGATCTTGAAGTTGTCACTGATCAACTCTACTGTCAAGCAATGGTGAGAATGCCTTTCAGAGTGATCTGAACATATTGTATTATTTGTTTACAGGAAAAAAGCTAAATGTATTTGCCAGAAAAAAACCCTCTATTGCTAGCAGTTTATTGACTAGTTGGAAAACACAGCTAATGGCTTCTTCCATGACAGCAGACTATGCTTGCACAGTACATTTTTTAACTTTCTGCTTTTCACCATAGTTAATAAATCAGAATGCAGATGAGAGATTCATAGTTAATTTTCAGTAGCTAGCACAGCATGTCTCAGCCTATAAAGTCCTGGAAGTCTTGGGCTGTGAATTCCTTGATACTGACAAGCCAAACAGCTTAGAAATTATAATTATAAGTTACAAGTGTCTTAAGGGTTGTTCTTCTGACATAAAACTAATTTCATGTTTTTATTCATAATGTGAAAGAGACGAGAGGATAGGGCCTTATTTAGATTGAGCTCCCAGAGTTATCACAGGCTCTGTGTCCTGATTATAATGGGAAGAGATCACTCACTGCATTCTTCGTAGCTAGTTCGCTCTTTCTGTGTGATTCTTTTTGATAATCAGGCTATTGGAAAGTGGGATTTCCTCACACCTTTCACGCCAGCTTTGTTCATTGGCAAACATCTACTGGTGCCCTTTTTTATTATTTTATTTTTTTTCTTTCCTTTATGACAGATGCATGATAGTGTCTCGGGTTGTAAGAACTGGTTCCATCTTGAAACATCCCTTTTCATAAGCTGGCCCTGATACCTCTGTAGTGGAGAAATGCTATTTCAAACTGAATTTTGACTGCTTTGCCCACTTGCATTTTATGTCTTTACAGTCAGCCTAACCTGTTGAGTCCGTGCTTTTGCCTAGGCACAGGAAGGAGACTGAGATAAAACAGCTTAGGAGAGCAAGGGGAGTCTCTGTCACACATTTGCTGTGCATGCAAAATCCTGGAGATTAAAGCTATCCCAAACCCCCTTAAGGCTTAAAAATTAGGGGGTATCAGAGCGTGTTCTGGCTACCTCAAAGCTAGTAAGAGTTGAGGCACCTAACACCTGTCACAAGGGCTGTTGCAGTTTCTCTTATTCTCCTCTCCTCTCCTCTCCTCTCCTCTCCTCTCCTCTCCTCTCCTCTCCTCTCCTCTCCTCTCCTCTCCTC